>RYFJ01001882.1:0-212309 GCA_003991445.1 Oryza meyeriana var. granulata | reverse complement strand
ACCTCTACCTTAGCTGAGCGTAGAGCCACTGTCCTTGCAACTTGGCGGAGTACGTGCGCTCCTCAGATGTTACCACCCTGGTGTCATGGCTTGGAAGCCTGCGGCAAGCTTCGTGGGCGGCATCGCTCCTGGAGCGCCTCATTGAGCTTAATGTCGATGGGAATTCCCCGAATCGAGTGTATGTGGTGGAGAATGTTGCGCACTGCCTGCTTGCGTCACCATAGGCCTCTGCTACCCATGCTCCCGCACCTGTGTCAACGACCCGTTGCGCCGGGCGATGGTAAGATTTAGCGGCTGCCCTATAGCCGGTGCCCGGCACAGCTGCTTTCAACTTCGCCGCTACCCTGCATGAAGCTGCAGAGTTCGTGGCCTCTTCAAGCCGTTCAGTCTGGCAGTCAGATCAAGCTTCAGGCGCCGTCGGGTCTGCCTGCTCACATGGAGGTTCTGCTGCAGATGAGGAGGATTATGAGTCAAGTGTACCACTTCGGCAGAAGATGGGTGAATGCAGAGTTACCAGGGAGTAGGTCTTCCGCATAGTTGGTAGAGTCACTTGTATGAGGTGTTTGTATGTGAGCGGGTAGTGCTTTTGTTTCCGGCCGAGGCGTGGTCCGTGATGTTTGATGATGTGGTGTAATGACTGATGGTGTGTTGTTAGCTGCTGATTACTCAGGCCCTTGGGGCTTGTATGTTTTGTGAATCGACTATGGTTGCCCTATTGTTCTGTACTGGTATGACTAGTGTTTCAGTGGCATACTGGTCTTATTTGTGCTTTGGGTGACATTTTATTGGATCTTATTCTCTGTTCTTAGGGCTGTTTAGATCTATCCTTCAACATCTAGTAGCAGCTAGTTTTTGCATCTTATGCAAGTAGTAATCGGGAGATTGTTTGTACAGGATGACTGCAGCACGGACGTTTTGCAGCTCGCGTGGTCAGAGAAGGTTCCTCTGAACCACAGACATGGTGCAACCCCAGCAGCACAGGGTGGCCAAGATCGGACTACGGTGCACTGCCAGTGGGCAGAACACGTCTACTTGGCCGAGGGTGCTCATGTTGGTGAGCAAAACCGCATGCACAAACTCAATTGCTTGAGAGGAATTGGAAAGGAACACCGCTGCGCATGGTGCAGAACGCAAAGCCTTTGAGGAGCACAGCACATGGGCAACAATCACGCATCAAGTTGTTTGATTTCACCGCACCAAAGCACCCGTTTTTGCACCGTTCGGAGGATCCATTGACGCCGATGATGGCTGCGTGCAGTGGAGGAAAGCTCGATCTTGTTTCATGCGACGATCGTGAGAAGGTGGCATTTGCCCAGAGAACAGCTTCATGGGCCGCTAGTGATTGTGACAATAACGGCAATGCAACAGAAGGCCATGTTGTAACGTGAGAATGCAGTTTTAGGTAGTTTCGAAAGACACATCCCAGCTGGTATCATGAAGATCAAGAGGAAGGGAATTTGAAACCCTGGGAAAGGTCAATGTCTGTGAGCGAGACCTCACGCTTCAACCACTTGCTCGCTATGGGCGCTGGCGCTAACAAATGAAGAGACAAAGATGGGGAAGTTTGGAAGGACTAGCTGAGAGATGCAGCTGGCCTTTGAGCCATTTGACTTCCCTGATTTCCACTTTGGTGAACAAGGCATTGGATGGAGCACAGCACATGGTGTGTGGAGTCCCGCACGCTAAGTGGGCTGCACGCAAGCCCGCAGGAGGAAGCTCCTGCAGCATGCGGTAGGCGTCCCGCACGGGTTCAGCCGCGGCGCCAGCACGGCAAGGTATTCCAGCGCTTTTCAAGCAAGGCACAGCCCACAGCCTCGTGTGCTCGCGCCTCGCGGTGCACAACAAGCTAGACTTAGGCCGGTAGAAATGTACACATTGTGGGAGAGTACGGGCATTACGTCAATCGGTGCCCGAAGAAGGTACCGGCTCCAGTTCAGCTTTGCCGCCTCCGTGCTCACCGGACGGCGCTGCGTGGGAGACGGAGGTGGAGCCCACAGCCCGAACCCAGCCCAAGCCTGCTCAGCACCTTGGGAGGGGCGGGTTAATCATGTGACGCTGAGGACGCGTCAGGATGCGCCTGTGTGGTGCTTGGTATGTTTCTTGTGAATAATGCAATGGTTTTATTTGATTCTGGAGCTTCACATGTCTTCATATCAAGAGTTTGGCTGCATAATCATCATTGAACGTTGACATAACCGCTAGTTACCCAAGTGATAGTACAATCCCTGGGTCAGAGTTGACAAAAAATAGTTGCACCGATGTGAACCATTGTTATCCATGGTATTTAAGTTATTTGGCAAACATCTGGATGTGCTTGGACAGCCAGGTTTAGATGTGGATATGGGATGGATGGCCTCTCCCAAGCACAAGGGTTTGATCACTGTGAGAAGTACGGTCATCACACGCACAAACACAGCCGGGGCTCGGGTGAGTTTGTCTCTAATAACTATACCTCTCATTCTCTTCTCAGGCAGCCTTGTTAGTAGGGATATAAGCCGGTTCTGGTAGTTTGTGAGTACCCTGCATCTTTCCAGATGAGTCCCCGGTATCGCGCCACTGACAGAGACATGGAGTTTCGTGATAGCGCTGCTGCCCCGAAAAGGCCACGATATCCAAACGGCCTACGGATTGCACATAATGAGCTGGCTGAACTGAAGGACACTTAGAGATGCAGTGACAAGGGATTCATTCGGCCACGCACAATCACCAGGGATTTCTCCGTGCTGTTCGTGGAGAAGAAGGATAATCTCAGGATGTGGCCGTCGCTACAGATCGTTGAATGAGGTTACCATCAAAACCAAATACCCGCTGCCCCGTAATTGATGATCTTTTTGATCAATGAGTGGGGCACGTGTAATTCTCAAAGATTTGACTTGGACTAGGCTTTACTTTCAGCTGAAATCAGACCGATGATATCCCCGAGACAGCTTCAACACGTTGTTTGTATGAGTACACCGTACATGTCTTTTGACCTAATAATGCCTCCGGCAAGCTTCATGAACTTGATGCATAAGATTTTATGAGTACTTGATCAGTTTGTAGTAGTTTTATTGATGACATCTCATCTATTCGAAGAGTGAAAGAAGAGCATGGAAGGCCTACGGTAGTTTCTGGATAAACTCCGAGAGCCAATTATATGCAGAAATTTAACAGTGTGAGTTCTGGGGTTGAGGAGGTGGGATGCTTGGTTATGTGCTGTCGAGGGTGGAGTAGCCGTTTGACTCAGCAAGGTCCAAGAGGTGTTGAATTGATCAACCCAGAATGTTTTGGACATAAGACGCTTCCTTGGAATTGGCTGGCTTTACACCGGCGGTTCATTGGAAATTTTCAGGATTGCTAGACCAATGACTCAGTTGTTGAAGAAGGCAAATAGAGGTTTGAATGGAACTAAGGAATGCGAAGAAAGCTTCCAAGAATTAAAGAAAAAGATTACTAACCAAGGCACCCGTGTTGGTTTTACCAGGATGTTTGGCAAGAATTCGATGTGTTGTGATGCATCTCGTTAGGTCTTGGCTGCGTGTTGATGCAAAAGGGAAGGTAGTAGGCCTATGCATCGCGGCAATTAAGGCAATGAACAGAACTACCCTTAGACTTAGAGCTAGCGGCTGTTGTGCTGCTTGAAGATTTGGCGGCATTACTTGATCGGTAATCGCTGCGAGATATACTTAGATCACAAGAGCTGAAGTATATATTCACACAAGCGGATCTGAACTTGAGGCAAAGGAGATGGCTTGAGTTGATCAAGGACTATGACCTAGGCATAATTAACTTACGCCGGGGAAGGCCAACGTAGTTGCAGACGCGCGATGAGTCGGAAAGCTCATTGCAATAGTCTCACGACTAAGCAATGGACAACCTGAATTGTACATAGGAATTTCAAACGCCTCAACCTGGAATTTAGGTGGAGTATGGTTGTGTTTGCAGCCGTGGAAGCAAGTCGACGTTAGAAGACCAACATTCTTGCAGCCCAAGCTGCAGGACAAGGAAGTCCAGGAAATTAAGCGCAACATAGAGAAAGGGGAAACCTCAGATTACAACATGGATGAAAATGGGGTGGTTCGGCATGGACAGCGAATATACATCCCCAAGATGAAAGGTCAAGACCTGATTCTGAAAGAAGCCCATGAAACATTGTACTCGATTCATCCCGGTAGTACCAAGATGTATCAAGATTTAAGGAAGGATTTTTGGTGGGCAAGCATGAAGCGTGCTGTAGCTGAATGATGTGGCACTCTGTGATGTGTGTCAGCGAGTGAAGGCTGAGCACCAAAGGCCAGCCGGCCTACTACCAGCCATTACAAATCCCGGAATGGAATGGGAATGAAGTTGGAATGGATTTCATCACTGGTTTGCCAAGGTCACAGCGAGGCAATGACTCAATATGGGTTGTAAGTGGATCGGTTGACAAAGGTAGCAAACTTTATACCGTGAAAACCACTGACAAAGGAGCCAAGCTAGCTGAATTGTCTTTTCTCTCCGGATTATTTGCGTGCATGGTGTGCCAAACGGATATTTTCGGACAGAGGTGCTCAGTTCATCTCACATTTCTGGAAACGGTTGCAGCAGGCAATGGGAACCAACCTAGGCTTTTAGGCACTGCTTATCACCCGCAAACTGGAGGACAAACCGAGAGGGTGAAGCCAAATTCTAGAGGACATGTTAAGAGCGTGTGTGCTGTCCCATGGACCAAGCTGGGAAAATTGCTTGCCATATGCTGAGTTTTCTTACAACAACAGCTACCAAGCAAGCCTACAAATGTCACCATTCGAGGCTCTCTATGGGCAGGAAGTGTAGAACAACTCTAAGCTGGTCCACAAGTTGGTGAGAGACATTGTTTTTGGCCCAGCTTCGATCAATGAAAGCAGAAGAGCAAGTTCGGTTGATTAGAGAAAGATTGAAGGAAGCCCAATCAAGACAAAAGAGCTATGCTAACCAAAGGAGACGTGAGCTGAAGTTAGACCTAATGACTTCGTATATCTCAAAGTGACGCCGCTCCGAGGTACCCACAAGGTTTCAAGTCAAGGGAAATTAGCACCACGGGTACGTTGGACCGTATAGGGTGCTTGCAAGAGTAGGAGAAGTGGCCTATAGATTGGACCTGCCACCAGAGCTATCTGAAGTGCACAATGTCTTCCATGTATCACAGTTAAAGAAGTGCCTCAGAGTGCCCACTGAGGTTGCGCCAATAGAAAGCATCGAACTACAACAAGACCTCACGTACAAAGAGCACCCAATCCGCATAATAGAAGAAGCTGAGCGGCGGACAAGGAACAAGACAATCAAGATGTGTAAGGTGCAGTGGAGTAACCACACAGTGGATGAGGCAACCTGGGAGCGTGAAGACCGTCTTCGAAGCGAGTTTCCCTACATCTTCACCGAGCCGACCTAATCTCGGGGACGAGATTCATTTTAAGGGGGGTAGGTTTTGTAACAGCCCACTTTTGATCTTTGGTGCATAAAACCGTTTTTTCCATCTGCATGCTCTTCATATCATCTTTCATGCATGAAAAACCCAGCCTTGCCCGAAGTTTCTTTCGGTTGGAAGCATGCTGCCCCAATCGGACCATCCTCTTGGGGATTGGACGGTCCGAATGCTTCCCATCGGACCGGATGCTTCCCATCGGACCAGCCGCCTCCCGATCGGACCTTCGCCCGCGCCCGCGCTTGCTCGCGCCCCGGCTCTCTCTCGAGTCCGCGCCCTTTTCTCGTGCCCGGGGACTTGGCTCTCTCCCGAGCTCGCGCCCGGACTCTGCTTTCGAGCTCGCGCCCGGACTCTCTCTCTCCCTCGAGCCCGCGCCCTCGCTCCCGGCCTTGCGCCCGTGCCCTTGCCGCGCCCGCGCCCTCGCCTGCGCCCGCGCCCTCTTTCTCTCGCAAGCCCGCGCCCGCGCCATCGCCTGTTTCTCTGTCTCGAGTCCGTGCCCTTTTTCGCGAGCCCGCGCCCGCGCTCCCTCTCTCCCGAGCTCGCGCACGCGCCCTCTCTCGCGCCGCGCCCTTTTTCTCTCGCGCCCGCGCCCTCTCTCGCGAGCCCGCGCCAGTCAGCTGGCTTTTTACTCCGCCTATGTTGTCATCGGCTTCTAGCTGATGCTCATGTATGCGAATGCTATCGGCAATCAGCCGGTTTGCTTCTCACTTATAACATCATCGGCTTGTATCAATCTGTATCGGCCGATTGGTTTCGGCGTCAACCCAGAGATAGTCCTTAGGCGTGAATCGCTGATACGTGATGCTATCGGCTGTGCCCTGTCCTCCATCGTCCAAACGAGATCACGCGAGGATCTCTCTCCGCCCGTGTGGCTCGGCCAGGTGGCTTCCTCTGCGCGCCCTAGACCACGTGAGAGGGAGAGGCAGAGCCGCCTTGGGACCTCGCGAGATACCCCCGACAGCCTCAGCGGCGCCCTGCCCTGTCCCATCTGATCTGTCTGCTGCACGCTTGTCCGTGCACACGCCATCGCGAGACCGTGGAGCAGAGCAGCGCCCCTCCCCTCCCCTCTCCTTCCCTGCCTTCCTTTTTAACCAAGCCTATGCCCTCCTGCCTCCCCAGCTCGCCCTCTTTCTCACGCACCCAAGGACCCAGGCGATTGTCCCTTGGTTCGCTGAGAACGTGAGGTGCCGCCCACGGCGCCGGCGAGCACAAGCTTTTCGTCTGAGAGCTCCGGTGAGTTTTACCTTGTCTCAGCTGTGTCACCACGCGTTCTTGCCCGACCTAACTCTGTTTTTGCCCTCGGCAGGCAGCGGGCACCACTGCAGCCCCATCGTGTTTTGCAACACCGACCGGGTGCCGCCGTGACCTTCCAGCCGCTGAGCTGCGCCCTGGTGAGTTAGCGCTGTCCTGGCCGTATCACCATCTTCCCTTCACTCTTTGAGCTCATCATAGCACTTGTCTGCAGCCTCCATCACGAGCAACCCTGTTGCCGAGCCGATCACCGCCTCAACGTCGCACCCCACGGCCAGCACTCTTCGGTGAGCTTCTGTTTCTGCATGTACCTTCTTTTTACTCCTGGGAGGCTACTTGTTCTCCCCACGTCCTTGGCTTGGCCTGTCACGCCATTGTTTTGCCATCCACCCAAGCATCACCACCGTGGCCATATGTATGGATGAGGCTCAATCGGAGCATGGCCGCTTGAAGTAGAGCCCTTCGATCTTGCATGCAGGACCCCTAGAGCTTCCTCGTGCCCTGCATGCGCTAGCCATGCACTCGGGCATGAGAGGACAGAGGTTGATGAGCCGTGCTTTAGCTTGGCTTTTCACCGAACACCTTAGGTGCGCTTGTGTTTGAGTGAGTAGCAGCCACCCCATCAGCCCCAAGCAAGCCAGGTTGGCCTCACTAGCATTAGAACGGGATAAAACCGCGAGTTGAGCTGCTGCTGCTGGTTTCCCGATTTTGCCGGTTGTCGTTAACGTGCGAAGACGTGTAGTTTGCTCGTGCGAAGACATCGTTTTTGGACCGAGGCATTCGCCTCTACCGAAGCCTTCCCGTAGGTTCCACCTGTACATCCAGTGACTCCTATGCCCTAGAACCGAAAACGTCTCAAATAGACCACCCGTTAAGTCGGTAGAATGTTTTCAGCCGTTTCTGCAGTTCGGTCGAGCGATAGCGCTGTTTCTCATTTATTTTCGATTTTAGGACAGAGCAGACTTCGTTTAGCCGTATCTCCCTCATACGAACTCGGATTCAAGCGATTCTTTTTCCTAAATTCATCTAAAATCATGCACTTGCATATTCTGCAAAAATATTCGTACTTCCTGTTCTGTTAAATATTTTGCCGTTGTTTTCATTGCATTCGTTTGGTATTCTCGTAGAACACGACGTTGTTGACCCGGTTGTGGAAGGATCAGAAGAGTTCCAAGAAGTCCAGGAACAAGGCAAGCACCCCCTTGATCAATTGCTCCTATATTTCAAATTTACAAACTATATTGATTGCAAACTATTATGCATGCGATGTTTTACTTGAAAATGTGTGGGATTCTTGGGTAGTTAACCTCTTGTTGCATATGCCTTACCCTTGTTACTTGAGTATCATGAATTCCTTGTCACTTATGTTGCCACTGAAAATTTGGGTTCATGTGGTTGGGAAGATGTCAATAGGTATGCTTAGTTTGCTTTTTAATCAAGGCTACTTGTTACTTGATTTTGGGATGTTGGGAAAATGAAGCATTTGCGAAAATATGGAAATGAACAGTGGGTATTCTTCCCCTGTGCTCTTGGTGGAAAACAAAAACTGAAAACAAGCTTTTGGACTTGGGCGAGTGGATGTAGTGTTCGGTGCCTTGTTGTGGTATCGATTAGGTGGTTGTCTCGCCCGGGTCACTAAGGACCGATTCTATGGTGTAGCTAGAACCAAGAAGCACAGTGCAAACCACATGTGGCTCTTGTGGGGAGTTCCTAGCTTAGTATATTGTTGATACCTAGCAATAGACCCGCCGGTGGTAGTTGTAGGTCATTTTTGTTGACATTGGGATAGTGTGGGTTATGGTTTTTGTCCATAGCCCGAAGGTACCTTGATTATTGTTCAAGGGTGACCAGCACATCGTATGAGCCTTGGGGATTTTGGGAGGCTTCCCAACTCCCTAGGGATGGATCATAAGCGCGGGATATTGCTAGGTCAACGGTGGAAAGGCTTTGTCATTGATGGTGTGAGCCTCCTGTGTGGTAGCTCATGTTGTCCTTGTCATGTGGGTACAGTTGTACACACTCTCGAGAGTTAAAACTATTCGAATAGCCGTGTCCTCGGTTATGGACGACTTGGGAAATTCTCCACCGTAGTAGTTTTAATTTTTGGGAACTGTTTTGGGGAAAGATCTTGGTGCGAACGGGGAGTTCGCTGGGATGGTTGTGGCAGCGTGTTGCCACTGTTGGCTGGCATGGGCAGGGAGCCCATATGGTTGGAAACACTTGGGGGTTGATGCTTATATACTTGTTTGCTGTGCTAGCTTGATTTACAAAAATTTTGTTGCAAAACCGCAATGTTTTCGCTATGTATATTATGATTTATGCAAACTGCAGGACCTGAACCATTCCTTGTTTATCTTCGCATATTATGGAATACCATTGCAAACACTATAAGTCTTGCGGAGTACGTATTGTACTCACACACGCTTGTGTGACTCCTTTTTTTTAGAGATGGTTGAGGAGGACCCGACAATCGGGTACTTCTATGCAGCGGGTTTTGGAGACGACGACGACGGTGCTTACTAGGGCTTACCGGTTGGTTGCCTGTGGGCGGGCAGAGGCATACTTGCTGGTTTTTGGTGCCTCTATTATCTTGTTTCCGCTGTTGAACTCTTTGTTAATTTGCTGTTCTATTTGGCCGGTCGGCTTCTATGTAACCGCTAAAGTCTAGACTCTTGTACGACTTATGTTTGGTCCGCTGTGAGCTGAACCTGTGATGTATGGATTATGATGCCAATGTTGAATGTGTGTGCTAGCAATTGATCGTGGGACTAGCACGGTACACACATAGGGTTCGGGGTCAAACCCGGGTCCGACACTTAGTCAGGCTGTATCGTCGATGTCTTTCTTTTCCTTCTTGTTGTCCAGGGCCTCGGCAATAGCGTTGGCCGAGTTGGCATATTTGTTGGCCATGTCAAATAGAGCCTTGACAGAACTCGGAGTCTTCCGAGTGAACTTGGCGATGAACGGGGTATCCTTAACTCCCTTGCGGAAGGCAGCGATGACGACCTCGTCCTTGATCTTTGGTATCGAGTTACTCTTCTCGGAAAACCTCTTGATGAAGTCACGGAGGGACTCGTTCTTCCTTTGGTGACATTGATATAAGTCATACTCAGAAGACGGCCTCTCGTATGTTCCATGGAAATTGGTGATGAAACACTCTCGGAGTTCTCCCCAGGAGCCGATTGATCGCTTGGGAAGGCCGGTTAACCATGTTCTCGCCGAGTCAGCTAAGGCAACTGGGAGATAGTTAGCCATGGCCTTATGATCACCTCCGGCTGCACGGATCACCAAAGTATAGACCGTGATCCAGGACTTCTGGTTAGTCTTCCCATCGTACTTCTCAATTCCAGTCGGCTTGAAGCCTAATGGCCAGTTGACTTGTTGTAGCTTGTGGGTGAACGCCGGTACTCCTTCATCCGCGTGAGGGTTCCGACTCCGGCTACAGCGATGAAATTGCTTGTGGTGGAGGCTAAAGCACTCGTGCTCGTCTTGCAATCGGCGGCGCTCATCTTCCTCGCGCTCTTGGCGTCGGGTGTTGATGTCGTGGTGGAGATCCCGTTGTAGTCGTCCTGGGGCATCCTGGTTGTCACGGCAGTCATCATGGTGCCGCCTTTGATCATTGTTCTAATTGCCGAGTGACGTATGACGAGACTCTGAGCAATGCCGACTAGGGCCAGCTGCGCGGCGCCGTGCTGAGGCAGATGAGATCGCCACATCGCTAGCCGTCTTGTTCGACGGTATTAGGGTATCTCTAGATTGTTGTCACTACTGATAGGCCGCAGCGGTGATCATTGCTTTGATCCTTGCGATGGTCGGGGTGGCCTGGTGGTCGGGTAATGTGGCATCGACTATGACATTTTGCTGTGGGGTCACAAAGACATCATGGTCGTCGAATCGGGTTTGGAGGATCTCGTATTGTGCAATCCGCCTAGCCTTGCGCAGTTTCATTACGAGCGTTGCGCTCGGCTTCCAAGCATCGTGCATCTTCCTCCTGTTGTTCACACAGTCGGCAAGCCTCTTCCTCTTGCTGATCGCGTAGTCGGCGTGCATCTTGAGTGGGAGTTGAGCCCTTGGATGTCATGAGGACTTCGCGTGGTGGGGAGAAGCTTGCCGAGCTGCTGTCCAACTTGGAGTCAGAGTCGGAGTAGTTGAGTGGGGTAATTACAACTCCAACCTCCCTAGATCCGATCTCGAGCGGCTCTGGGCCGTATCCAAGTTGAACCTTGGGGGATTGATCTGCCGCGTCAGAGTGAGATGAAGTTTTCTGCAGCATTGTTGAGTCCAAACGGGAGATTGACGATCTCCTCCTCTCTTAGCCCAATCTTGGCTAGCTCAAGGCCGAGTCCGAGTCGAACACCGAAAGAAAGAGTTATCCCGAGACTCACAAATCTTGGGGATTGCCACAGCATATCGTCGAAGATTGCTACAGCGTTGAGTAGGCCGACTAGCACAAAGTCGGCTTGGTTTCTGGCCGATCGGATCAAGTTTGAGTCAGATAGGGTGAGGTCGCCGAATTTGTCGGTGACGAAGTTGAGGCTCTCGAAGCTGATTATCTACCTGGGGAAGAACTTGACGCCGCCGAATTCGGTGGTTGGATCCATCAGGCTTGATGAAGATGATCTCGATGGATCCCCTACCTGGCACACCAAGTGTTGATGTTTTGTATCGGTAATAATAATATGGGGCTACTTGTGAGACCTAAACTTGATGGATTGCAAAGGAACACAAAACAATTTATCCTGGTTTAGGCCCTCGAGATGAGGTAATACCCTACTTCCAGCTGTTGTGTATTGCCTTTGTGGTTTCTCTTGTGAGATTGTATGTCTTCTCTCTAGTGAGAGCGTTCTGCCCCAGGGGGCTCCTTGTCTCTCCTTATATACTGAGGAGGCAAGGTTATAAGGTAGGAGTCCCAGTCGGATTTCCTTCTAGCAATACAACATACCCGACTAAGACTATATCACTTTCCTTATCATACAAGGTAATATGTACCAAGTCCTGTTGCATCCCTAACTATAGGAGTGGGCCTATCCTCTATCCGAGTGGCCAGAAAGCTTTCCATGAGGTACCCGGGGCCATGGCCTCCACAGTTGTCAAGTATTAGGTTATTTATTAACAAGATATTTGCAACTAATTTTGTCATTTTTTAAATCTTGGTATTTTGGATGCTCTTTTTGGCTTATTTTGGAAGCTCTAGAGGTAATTAAGTATAATTTCCGCACTCTTACTCCTTTTATATATCAATGTTGTCAAGTGTTTATTTATTTTATCTCTTATGCCCCGTAAATAATTTCACACCTCGAGCAATATGTTTTGATAATCAATGGGCTTAATTTTTTTTCCTCTGTGTGTGTTATAATAATTGCAATTGATACTGTGAAATATTAGATTATTTATTAACAAGATATTTGCATTTTATATAATTCTTATGAAATTGTATAGATGGTTTGTCGGTGGATGTACAATTTGAAGCTCAACTCCGTATAGTATATTAATGGAGTAGCTACATTTGTGAGCACGGCGAAGGAATTCAGGGTGCGTGAAAACGTCGATTTTATACTATGCCCATGTATTGATTGCAAGAACGGGAGAGGTCTTTCTATGAAAGAAATTTATGAAGACTTGATGACACGTGGTTTCATGCCTAGCTATACCTGTTGGAACAAACACAGTGAAAATGAGTATCGATACATTGAATGAGGAGTGACAGAAATTTGATGATGATGGTCCATCCCCGTCGGACAATAACCTCCCCATAGAAGTTGGTCAGGATCAGATGTTGCGTGACGGGGAGGGTAATGAGTACAAGACTGACTATAGGGAAAGAGAGAAGTTTGACCGCATCCGTAGGGACAACGAGACAAAATTGCATGCGGTCTTGTCACTACTGCAGCTCAAGGCAAGCAACGGCTGGTCAGACAAAAGTTTCATAGAGCTACTGTCTCTCTTGTGAGAGATTTTTCCAGAGGATCACGTCCTACCGGAGACAACGTACTAGGCCAAGCAAGTAATCTGTCCAATGGGACTAGAAGTTTAGAAGATACACGCATGTCCAAATGACTGCATTTTTTATCGCAAAGAGTATGCAGACCTGGATGCATGCCCAGTGTGTCAGGTATCACGATACAAACACATGGACGGTGTCAATGATGCGGACAAGTGTGAGAAGCGCAAGAAGCGAATCACGGCAAAAGTGGTGTGGTACTTCCCTATAATTCCTCGGCTCAAGCATCTGTACACAAACAAAGACCATGCGAAGATGGTGCGATGGCACGCCGAAGAGTGTAAGAAAGATGGAATGCTTCGGCACCTAGCTGATGGGGCCTAGTGGAGAAACATTGATAGAAAGTACACCAAGTTTGCGTCAAAAACAAGAAATGTAATATTTGGGCTCAGTACGGATGGAATGAATCCGTTCGGCGATATGAGTAGTCGTCACAACACTTGGCCAGTGGCGCTTTGTATCTACATCCTTCCCTCCTGGCTATGTATGAAGCGCAAATACATGATGATTCCACTGATTATCCAAGGATCAAGAGAACCCGGCAAAAATATTGATGTGTACCTGAAGCCATTAGTGGAAGACTGTAACACCCTGAATTTATCCCCATATAAAAATATTGTGAAAAAGGAATTTTAGAAATTAAATTAAAAGCCTCAAGGAGTGTAAATAATAAAATCAGAGAAAAATCTATAGCAAAATGGGATTGGTAATAATTTTATAAAATTCTTTGCTTAATTATCTATTTCTTGGAATTTTCTGGGATTTACTTCATCAAGGGAGGTATTTGTGGTGAATTAAATTGAGTTCACAACATTAAAACAAATAAAAAGAAAATAAAAGCCCCTCCCTATGCACGGGCCGAATCTGGCCCATTACTATGAACTTAACCCCTCTCCGCGCGCGCTTGGCCCACGGCCTACGGCCGCACGTTTCTCTGCGTGCTGGCTGACAGGTGGGTCCCACCTGTCAAGATCGTCCCCAACCTCTAATCAGAGAGCACTGTGCTGCTCCGACACCACCGCCGTGAAATCTAATTCAATTCGCTCATTTCAAGGGGATTCTGATCCGATTGATTGAGGGGTTTTGATCCCCAAGGTCTCCTCTCTCTTTCCCCTCAAGAATCACGGTGCGAAATCTAAGGAATCAACACCGCAACGGACTTGTGAAGCTTCGGGACTCCGAGGAGAACCCTAATCTGCCACGCCGCCAAATCCAAGCCGATCTCCCTCCTCCGCTGCTATAAATAGTGCCTCCCGGCGCCCCTCTCTCTCTTTCCGCCTCAAGCCAAGCCAGTTCACGCTGCCTAAGCCCTAGCACCGTGAGAGCTTTGCTCCGCTATTGCCGCTAACCTTCAGTCTAGCGCTGCCGTCGCCCTAGTCACCTCCAGTGCTTGTCATCGCCTTGGTCAGCACCACCTGAGTGTGATGGAGCTGGGCCACCGTTCCCCGACCGCTGAAGACTCCTGGAACCCCGTCGCCGCCAAGGACCCGAGGAGTTCCACTGCTAGAAGCTCACCGCCAGCCTCTCTCGTCACGAATCCTCACCATGCGTCGCCGTGCCGCCGATCGCCGGCGACCATTGGTCCCCGCCATTGCCACCGTCGTCTGTGCTGACTTGGCCATCGACGAGGCTGCCGTATAGGCACCAGCTCAGATCCGCTCAGATCTAATCCGAGCCGTTGATCGCCCGATCTGATCTCCGCCGTCGATTGCCCAATCTGAGCTCCACCGTTGGATCTCCTCGGTCAAATCCTAGCCTTAGATCCAATAGATCAAACCTTAGCCGTCCGATCAAAGTTTGCCTAAACCTTAGCCCTCCGATCTATCTTAAACCTTCGATCAATCTGGACCATCCAATCTGGTCGCATTAAATCAATACCATCGGATCGCCCTGTGGACCTCAGTGGACTCGGTTCACCGTGGACCCGAGTGCCCTCCTCTCTCTGTCCGGTGGGCCCCATCTGTCAACCGGTGGTTCATCTCTCTTTCTCTTTGATGACGCCATAAAGCCTTTCCCGAATTAGATTAATTCATTAATGATGCAATAAATCGGTTTAATTCTTTTAAATGCTTTTAAAAGGGGTTTAAACTTCTAAAATTCATAACAAATTCATCCGAACTCCGTTTGGGGTGATTCAACTTGCAAAATTCTTTAAAAATCAAGATCTACCCATTAAAAATATAATTTGGCACTATTTATGTGTGTTGATGTACTGCTTTGCTCATTTTTGTTTATTGCCTTTAGCCGCCGAAGTTCAGGAAGAGTCGCAGTTTCTCGAGGAGAGTCCCGAAGTGTGTGCAGAGCAGCAAGGCAAGTCACACAGATTCCTAAATCCCTTCGAGCATATTGTTCCTATGTTTAAAGCTATATTTCCTTTCAACTCTGCATTTATTTTGGAATGTCATCGAAAATGGGAAACCCTAATCTTTGGTTATGGCCTCTTTGACTTTATTACTTGACATTGTACCTATGGGACAAATGTGACTAGCTAGCTTTATGTACTGGCTAGCTAGAATAACTCTAGGCCCTGCTTAGCAAATTGTAGAATAATTAATGGGATATCACTAAAGGCTTGACAATTGCTATTGTCTCATATGAAATAATGGTTCGACGTACGATGGTGATCGTGCAAGGATGATTTAATGGTCCACTAAAATATGGATAAATGGTGGGTTGCAAGCACCAGGGTTGTGAATGTTGCTAGCGGTGTTCGTGATAGTTAAGGACCGGTTCACGGACTACTTGTTTCAAAGCAACACTCGTGCTAACCACCAGCTAGAGTGGAATAGCAAGAGTTTGAAGTGTGTTGAGTTCAATAGGAGGCACCAATGTGTGTTTATGGCTGATATAAGTCCACACATGGCAGTGACAATAAGTCCATGCTTCGGGCATCGAGCCATCTCGCGGGAAGGCACTTGATCACCCCTATCGGAGACCGGAGGTTCGGTAGGAGGCTCTCTTATTGTGTAAGTTACATGGATAATCCTATCACAACTCCTTTCTGAGATACCGTGGTGGTATTGAGGCGCATAGTGATGTGTTGTGGAGTTGTGTCTTGTGGGTAAATTGTTACACCTCTGGCCAGAGTAAAACTATTCGAATAGCCATGTCCACGGTTAAGGGCGAGCCTAGCAATGTTTTCTATGATTAGTCCCATATTATCTCAATTTGGCGACTAAAGGATGAATCATGTTTAGCTCCAGGTAGGAGTATTTGGGCCTATACTGTTTCGGAGAGTAGTATAGTGTTGAGTAATATTGAGTAATTATTAATGTTTATACTACTCTCTTAAATGCTTATTTAAATGATGTTTATGCAAATTGAGCCCTATTATGCCATCCTTTGTTATCCTGTGCACTTGCATATCTGCTGTGTGACTTGCGGAGTATTTCATGTACTCACCTTGCAATCAACAATCATCATTCAGAAGAGTACTTCAGTGAGGAGGACTACTTGGAAGATTAAGCAGGAGCCTGGTCAAGTTCGTGGAGTAGCTTTCGTCACGTCGTCTTAGTTTACTTTCCGCTGTTAGAACTTTATTATTTTCGAGAGGTACCATTCACCTCTATAATAAATACTTTCGATATGTAAACAATTACTTTGATTATCAATGATGTCATGTGTGCCTCGGTTGATTCCTGGACGAGGATTTACATACAATAAAACTCTAGAATTTTGGATGGAAATTCTGGGTGTGACAAAGATCTTGTCAAGCTTTGGACAAATGGCGTACAGGTGTGGGATGCGTATAAAAGGACCTACTTTGATTTGCGTGCAATGTTATTTGTCATAATCAACAATTACCCAGCGGTAGGCAACCTCGCAGGACAGACCGTGAAAGGAGCCAACGCATGTGTGCAATGCTTGGATGACACTGCGCACCTATGGCTCCCCAACTCAAGAAAAATGGTTTACATGCGTCACTGGAGGTTCCTCCATTCACACCAACCGTGCCGCAAGAATAAAAGAGAGTTTGATGGGACCGTGGAAGATGGTACGGCTCCTAAGCATAAAACCAGGCAATAGATATTCCATAGGTGAAGGACGTCAGAGTTACTCTTAGCAGGGGATGTTCTAGTGCACCATCACACAGTGACGTGCTAATTCTGTCTTTTGGGACTTGCCATACTAGGTGGATCTAGATGTTCGTCATGCGATCGATGTCATGCACGTTGAAAAGAATGTTTGTGATAGCCTTATCGGGATCTTGCTGAACATATCTGGGAAAACAATGGATACACTCAAGTTAAGGAATGACCTCAAATAACTTGCGATCAGGGAAGAGTTGCACCCTCAAGAAAAAGATGGTGGTGGTCACTACCTCCTGGCTGCCTCCTACACCCTTAGTAAGGCCGAGAAAACCAGGTTTTGCGAATGCTTGCACGAAGTCAAGGTACCATCTAGATACTCATCCAACATTAGAACTAAGGTCAATATGGAAGAGAATAAATTAGTTGGTATGAAGTCATATGATTGTGATGTGATGATGACACAATTGCTCCCCATTGTGATAAGAGGCATTCTGCCAGAGAAGGTCCATGGACCAATAACAAAATTGTGTGCATTTTTCAATGCTATCTCACACAAGGTCGTGGATCCTACAACGCTGCAGAAACTTCAGGAAGACCTGGTCATTACGCTATGCTAGCTAGAGATGTGTTTTCCTCCATCATTTTTTGATATCATGGTGCATCTCATCGTTCATCTTGTGAAGGAGATTAGAATCCTAGGCTCCGTGTATATGCACCAAATGTATCCTTTCGAGAGGCTCATGGGGGTTTTGAAGGGTTTCGCCCGTAACAGGTTCCGTCCAGAAGGTAGCATTGTCGAGGGTATTTCAACCGAGGAGATCATCGAGCTTTGTATCGACAATATGGATCTCAAACTAATTGGTGTCCCGCTCTCTCGCCATGAGGAGAGGCTACATGGTAAAGGAACAATTGGTCAGAAATCAATGTACGCTCCCGATGTCGTATCGATTCGGCAAGCCCATTTCGTGGTGCTGCAATAATCGGTAGAAGTGTTCCCGTATTTCGACATTCACTTGAACATGATGCAAAGACAAAATCATGCAAGGTCAGAAGCAAGGATCTTGAAGCAACATAGGCTTCGTTTCGGTGATTGGCTGAAAGTGCATATCATTAATACAGACATAGACAATGAGCAGCTGAGACATTTGACTCGAGGACCATCTAGCACAATCTTGACATTCGAAGCATATGTTATCAACGGGTTTACTTTCCATATGAAGAGGCAAGATGCGAAGAGTACAAACCAGAACAATACTGTCCACTATAATGCCTACAACAGTGATGGCCACAAGGACACATACTACGGAGTCATAAATGATATATAGCAGCTGAGAGCTCTTAAGGTCCCTTTATTTAGGTGCCAACCGATCAATATCAATAGGGGCATAAGGATTGGAAAAGATGGAGTGACTACTGTAGATCTAAAGCAAGTCGGATACAATGATGAGCCATTCGTATTTGCCAATGACGTAACACAAGTCTTCTATGTGACTGACCAATCAGCCAAGGAACGCTACATGGTTCTTCAAGGAAAAAGAAAGATCGTCGGAGTTGGCAATGTTGTTAGCGAAGAAGACTACACTAAGAACTTTGAGGTACCTCCCTTCGTAGTCAACGTCAACATGGGTGATGAAGATTTGCTCGATAAGGATGCCACATACATACGTCATGATCATCAAGAGGGCGTGCTTGTTTTGGCAAAATAGAGACAATAATATAGCTTTTATGTTTAATTATCGATGCCTATGTATTCATGGTTAATCAATGTATCCATGTAATATTTGGTATAATATTTAAAGCTATGTCATGACAAAATATGCTTTTAGTATTTGGTTAGTATTTATTTTATTACTATTTTAATCCATTGGAAATAATAATTACAAATAAAATATCATGATAAAATATGCTTTTAGTATTTGGTTAGTATTTATTTTTATTACTATTTTAATCCATTGGAAATAATAATTACAAATAAAATATCACGACAAAATATACTTTTAGTATTTATTTATACTTTTTAGGGTATTACTCATTTGTACTGGATACTATTAATACCCGGTATAGAGTTGTATCGGTGTCGGGTATAGTTAAAACCCGGCACAGATGAGACCCCTATATATTTATTCCACCTGCCATTGTATCCTCCCAAACCCTCAACTCACTGGTCACACACCGTGCCGCCGCCGCCGCCTTGACGACGCCGCCCACAGCCAGCGCTGGACGCCAAGCACCGCTGCTGCACCGCGCGGGTGTCGATCTGGGCCACCACCGCCGCTACAAGGTGAGGAACTCCCCCTCCCCCCCCCTCTCTCTCTCTCTTGGTCTCTCTCTTATCTGTTACAGTCACTGCACGCAGCCTCGACGTCGTGCTGCCACCGCCGCCTGGATGCCGCCGCCCGCCCCCCGTAGCCTTGACGCTGCCACCTGGACGCCACCACCGCCGCCTGGACGCCGCCGCCCGCCCCCTGGACCAGCTCAGCGGGGCCCCTGGAGCAGCTCACCGGAGCCGCTGTGCCCCTGTGGACGCTGCGCCGCCCTTTGGACAGCCGCTGCCGAGCCACTGGAGTGCCGCCCTCACAGCCGGACGTCAGCTCTCCCTTCTCCTCATCCCCCTCTACCTCTCATGTACTGTCCACTGTGAATTTGATTCCAATTCTCGCCGATGAACACTAATGCGTGCAGTATTCTCTGAATTTTATGCTCATTATTCTCTGAAAAATTATGGTGATGAATATTGATAAGCTTGCACAGTGACACTAGTAGTTATAGTCAAATATCAGCTGTATATATGTAACTGAGTGGAGTGAATTCTTGTTTGCTCTAATGTTGATAATTCTCAGTGTTGTAAATTGATGGTAAAGATGATCAACAATCTTGTGTAATTTAGTGGAAGTTTGAAACTTTGGGTCAATTTGACATGTACAGCAATATGCTAATTTCGAACTGACGCCAATAATGGTGAAATTTAAATTTGAAGAATTGGTGATTTGAAGAATCTGGTGCAGTAGATATAAATCATAAATTCCATTTAGATAATGGTGAAATTTAGCCTTTACCTGTTTTAGGAAATTAATTAAAGTATTGGTCTAGGTCTATTACTGAGGACTTTGGAGGGTAATGGAAATATTCCTAAATGTATCAGTGAGGGCTTTCGGTGCAGAAATCTTCTGGCTTCTTTTTTGTCTTCTGGTTGTACCTTCTGCTAGCTGCTACTGCTACTGCTAGCTGTACATTTTGCTCTACAACATTTTGCTCAATGCTATATGTCGTGCTATATGTCATGCATTTTTAGTGTAAATCTTACTTATCCATTTATTTCTATGGGATAACATGATGCCAACTAGACTAGCTTGGCAGCACTGTTTTCTTGGATTGGAGAAGGTGCTGGCTTCTGCTTTTGTTTTTCTGTAGCCCCAAAATTTTCTCACTAAAAACAGCGTTACGTTGGAATTTTTCTGTAGCCCTGAATTATAAGCTTTTGATTCCCTTAGGATTTTTAAAATTTGGATATTAGAATCAGCAATTTTCTGTAGCCCCAAATTTGTGTTTTCATAATGCAAATTTTACAGTTTTAATGAGGGAGATGAAACTATGATTGTTTTCTAAATTACCTATATGACTACTCTGAGAAGTTATCATGTTTCATTGAATGGAGTGAGGAAGCATATGTTGTTCTTCCCTGTGGAAGTCTTTATTGTATGTGCAAAATCAGTGAGAATGCATGGCTTGATGCTTCCTTATTACCTTGTACGGCTCTTGTATGTATGTGTATTTATATAAATATCTTTATTGCCTTGTATTATGGCTCGATCGATGTATGTAGAAAGAGATAAGAGATTAGAGAGGGAGCATGCATGTGCAGGTGCCAATTAATTAAGTGGGTGCCACTTAGCTAAGCTAATTTATTCGACCTGCGTGTGGGAGTACAAACTAAAGTTGCAAAGCTCATGTGTGTGGGAGTTGGACTATGCATTAGAAAAATCATTAGAAGGTATTTAAGTTCTTTTTTATGGAAGGAACAGGACTACTGCATAACTGAAAAAAAACTATAATGTTTCTTTTATATAAGAATCTCCTAGTGTTAATGACCACACTGTAATAGAATCCCCGATAGAAACGAAGATAGTGTTCAATATTGTTTATTGGTATGTTTTTAGTTTTGAAATGCAGAAATGGAGCACAAACAAGGCCCGAACGATGGTATAGATGGGGACTCAAGCCCGGGTGGAAGCCCCTCCAATTACCTGAACTTGAACAAGAATCAAGACCCTCAGAACGCGCCAGTAAATAAACACCTAAAGTGTACAGATTAAATCACCTGTCACTATAAGTCAGGTACGTTGATATTCCTACGATAGTTTGAAGGCATCTGGCCATTATGAGCCCTCCATCGGCAATGAACAAGGGGCACGTGTTCCAAGAGGACCAAACAGAATGCTGAAGGACAGGTACACAATTACGGCCCTGGTAGCGAATGGTAACCCCATTGAGCTGCTCAATGCTGTGAAGGCTTGAAGAACGGCGTGTGGGTGCATTGTCAGGGACTTCGTCCCCATCAAGTATCAAGCCAAGAGATCTGATCGAACTCGCCTGGATCTACTGGTGGTGCCTGCCGAAGAAAAGAACATGTGCTACTCCAAGCTAACGGAGATCACCTTTCCTCCATGTTCGTGTGAGCTAGCCAAGAAAGTGACCCTAGCAGAGATGGCGACCCTATTCAAGAAGTATAAGGCTGACCTATACAAGAATTTTGTGGCAAAGGGGGAGAGACCGGACTTCAACCTTCCCGGTTGGAGAAACTTGGAGGATTTCTGGGATGAATTTGTTGAATACAAGACATCTGACGAATCCCAACGGATTAATTCATGTAATAAGGCTAACTCCCTGAAGAATACAGACCCCCATCATCTTGGCCCTAGAGGTTATCTAAACAAGGAGCACGAAGGGAGGAGTTGCTGAAAAGAGGTGTTCAAACAGCGGCGAAAGGATGGACAAGGATAACGAGAAACTACTCTATGGCAAGGAGGTCCAGTCTCTCGGATGACGAGAGCTTGATTTCAAGAGGTGCTTGAGAAGAGGAGGTAAACCAGAGGTTAGCCGAGGCTAACCTTAAATCATCACAGGGAGAGTTCATGCCAGACCGTGAGAACGATGAGCTGACACTCGCCCTTAGGAAAAAGAGCACTCTGGCCGCACGAGGGAAGTGGGAGTGGTTCCATGGAAGCTCGGGTTTCTAGAATCAGTTGATAGCTATAGATCTTGCAATAGGGGCAAGCATGCAGAGACACGTCTTCTGCAAGAATCAATCACTGTTGAGGTCTCATTACAGCTCCAGGCAACAATGGATCAGTAGGTTGAAGCTAGGTTGTAGGAAAACACAGCAAGGTTGGTGGCGCAGTTTGAAGAAAGGTTGCAAACTGCACTAACTCAAAAGCAAGTAGGTGTGACAGTAATGCCTACACCAGCAGAAGCGAGCCCAGCCGGTTGTAAGAAGAGCAGCTATGCATCTACTGAGCACCAAGTACAGCAATGCAACACAACATATCCCATCAACTAGATAACGAGACCAACTTCATGCAAGCTCCACATACCATGGAAGCACCTCAGCAAAGAGGTGGCTGAGGGAACGACAGACCCATGCGAGAGCATACAGGTGTTACACGCGCTTCCACTTCTAGATGGATATGCCAGGGTCGATATGGAGATTGTGAACCCCCAATAGAAGAACGTAAGACTAGAGATTCCACCGGAGGATGATGTAACAACTCTGGGGTAGGCGGTACATAATCAGATCGCATGGCCGAAGCGGTACATCGCTCTGGACGATGACGAGGTTCTATCTTCTCCACATCATCCAGAACGCATATCGCCACCAGAGAAACCACACCAGAAGAGTCCTACACCACCACCTCCACCTCAACCAACAAACAAAAAGAGGGCTCGCGATGCTACTTTTAACAAGTCAGTGCGATTGACGAAATCGACATCTTCACAGAAGAACAAAGAGCCGCCTCATGAGCCAACTCCACCGGGTTCTAAGGAGATGAGCGGTAGTATGACGTCACTCCTCCATCCTACAGAGAAGGAGAAGAAAGAACCCGTGGATCCTAAGATCCGACAATTCTTTATTGCCATGGCGAAGAGACAGGGCACTCCATAGCTGATGCCATCCGATTATGAGAGTTGTCAGAAAAAAGCACCTGAGGCAGTAATCTACTAGAAATTTCAAGGCAAGTCATGGATTAGAATGCTCAAGGAAAGACCCTAATGCCCCCTAGAACCAGTCGCATATCAATACAAAATTGGATATCCATTGGTCGATCGAAGCCAACTCTCTGGCATACTGACCTAGATGAGGAGATTACATCACTAGTACATGCAGGAGTCGCAAAAGAGCAATAACCATCTCAGTGTGTACTATACTGATCATGACTTCCACCATGGTGAAGGGGTGGTGTGGATAGGTTTTAGAAACCTATTCCAGTTTTACCAACAAGATGCCCTTAATTAATTTACTTCACAATTAAATATAAATTATAGAAAATCCATTATTAATTAATTAATTTAATTCCCAAAAACAGGGGTTGTGACAAGCGTCGCCTGGGATAATGTTCTACGCTGGCGGTCGCCTAAGAGCCCCGCCTGTGATAGTCATCTTCACTGGTGGCCGCTTATGTCGTCCACCAGGGACATCGTGTCTAGGCCCACCTACCCGTAACACCACCGATGACTCCAATTCTTCCTAATTATTCTAGATTCACCGGTATTTTTAAGTCCTAAATATTTGTACTTTCTTTAAACATTTACAAACATAATTCCATATCTACAATTAGGTTTAAACAATTTGGTCCATCGATCCAAAATTCATCACCTGTATGATTATAACAAATTCATAATGACTTCGGTTATATTCTTTCAAATTTTTGCACATTACAGAACAACAACTACGTAAAAAATACGAGGACATGTTACACATAGATATTAGCCTCTCATAGTCTTCCCTACTCCATCCTCCCACATGTAGGGGATCGCAGATTCACCAATGGTGGCTTCCATGAGCTTAATCTTGTTTTGAAAATTCATGAATAGAGGCATGGTAGCCTACTGATTGTATTCTTCAATATCTTAGACACCATCAACTCCTAAGATTGTCGGTTTTCTAGAAAGCACTATGTCTTTCTTCAAAATCGTTAGGTCCGTTACACAAAATCTAAGCGGCACGATCAGCGAGTTCCCATAACATGATAGCACTTCCGGTTCCACGTGTCGCAACATCTCCTCTAAATCGAAATCAATGGCACCAAAGCAATCCGTATCATCCATCATAACATGATCATCCTCTAAATCGAAATTATTGTCACCAGAGACAGAGCCAGAGCCATAGGATTCATCTACTATAACACAACGACTACCATTTATGAAACCTCCACGACGATCCTCTTGGGGTGCGGTGCCTTCAATGCCGGTTCTCTCAGATACATTTCTATTGCCATGATAATACCAAGTTGTGTAGTTCTTAACAAAACCACGCGTCATCAGGTGCGATTTGATTACACCTACACAATCCCATACTTTTTGGTTTTGCAGTCAACACATGGATAATAGATTTCCTTGATTTTCTTACTCATAGCATGTGCCTTGGCAGCATCAATGAATTTAGAAACTCCCGCCATGTTTGACGTATGAAATCTTGGCGTATCGTACATCTATGACCTAGCCATCTGCAAATTCAATCGAATTTTTATATGCCTACGTAAAATTCAGTTTGTATAGAGTACAAAAATCGGCGAGAGTATAATTCCTATTGGAAAAAAATGAATAAGTTCTCTATGATCCTTACAGTATTTTCTTTAATATGATGGGGTATATATTTCCTTGGAACATTCTATGAAAATATTGAACTTGCCATATCATTTCAAATAACTTTGGTTCGGCTCAATCGGACTTAAAATGAATTTTCTAACAATTTTCAAAGTTTGGACTTTCTAAATAACCGCGAGTTAAAATAGATACTAGAGCTTGTAGCGAATATTTAGGGAACCAAACTATCTCAAATATAAAAATTTTCAACAACAAAGTTGTAGATGTCATCGAGATATGCATGTTTCATATAGAGCATGTCTCCATCTGATGTCATTTGAAAAAAAATCAAAAATTCATTCTAAAAATAGATCTGAGAGCTTGTCATGAATATTTGGGCTCCTAAACAATCTCAAAGGAAAACACTTTTCATATAAAGTTTGTCATCATCTGACTTCATATAAAAGATTTATGATTTTTTAGTCAAATAGTATTTCTCTCGTTTTGAATAAAAAATAAAACTAGATCTAGAAAAAAATATTAAGAGATACTAGTGTTTCTCTCTCTTCAAAACTAGATCCATTTCAAACTAACTTAGTATACATTAAAAACTACCATGTCTAGCTAAATCATCAACATTGATGGATGAGTAAACACCATTGCTCAAAGATTGTATAAAAATGTTGGGCCAGATTGAGCTCCAAGTTGCCAATTAAAAATTATAGATCTAGGTCACATATAAGAATACCATGGATGCAAACTCCACCAAATTCAAAACACACATGTAGAAATAAACTAGATAAAGAAGGTAGGAGAACAAGGATCCAACCTTAGATACCAAAATCCACCAAAGATTTCGAATTGAAAACATCCCCCCTATATTTTTGCTATTAAATGAGAGAGAAAGCTTGGGCTCCAGTGAATAACACGAGCTTGAAGATGGCCTTATATAGGGGGGTTTTTGCAGGTGGGCGGCTTAAGGGGCCGCCTATGTAAACCACACAACTGGTGGCTCTTTATATGGGCCGCCTAAGAAAATCATCACTATTTTCGCATGTGTGCCATGTTGCGAGCAGCCGGCATTAAAACTAGGCGGCATGTAACGTGGCCAACTTGCAAAAATAGTAGTGTTTTCGCACGCAGCCACAGCCTCCCCCCCGGGGTAAAATTAGCGCAGGCAGCCAGTTTTACGGCCTGCCTATTTTTTGAAAGGGGTGCTGCCTGGAAAAACTATTTTTGTAGTAGTGGTTCTATGGTCCACAATGCATTCTTTCCTTTTATTTGGGTGCTATAAAAATTTAAATTTAAAGCATTTAATCATTCACATGTGCGAGGAAGAAAAAATATTATATGGAAGAAACAATAAGTCCCACTCTCCTAGAGAATACATTTATTTAAAACTACTAAATTTAGCAAACTAATTAAATGATGATTCTAGATAGTGTGAAAAGCAGTCCACAACTTCTGCACGAATGGCATCCATCTACGCCTTCTTTCTCAGCATCATCCTCTAAAATAGAGGCTGGTGCAGTAGTGCCATCCATCTGTTAGAGACATATCTTATCCCCTGTTATCTTTTACCCATACTCTATCCTAACCCTCCCGACTCCATTGCTATAAGTCGGTTGAGAGATTATGGAAGGTATTATCCTATATGTACTCATGCTACGTGTTCAATACACTATCGCATTGAGTCTATTTTCTCTTTACATTCTAGCATGGTCCCAGACGTATGCTTCCGCCCCAACCCTAATTTCTTCCATGCTCATCCGATCTATGTTGTCATGTTGTCCGAGCCCACCTCCCTATGCCCGGCCAGCCTCGACAACACCTCCGTGGGCATTGCCGATGCCGTCCGGGCCGCCCTTCAATCACCACATGACTCAGAGATCGATACTACCACCATCTCTGTCGTTGTGGACTCAGCGGCGCACACTGTGTCCATCGCCACCGCAAGACCCTTGGCACTCTCCTCGCCAAATTCCTCTCCACCAATGCCACATCATCGTCGACACTGGCGGATAATGCGACATTCCCACTGGTGGCCCAGAGCTTGTGGTCCCTATCGCTCCTGATGCGATGACTATGGCTTCGCCGACGCATCTGCCTCCCGACCTCAACAATGACTGACCACACCACTCAACACCTAGGCGGTCGCCGTACTCAACATCAAGACGCTTGTTCCAGTCACACTCGACATCTACGTCGCAAACGACACCAGGTGGCACGGCCTCCTCCTTGTCATGCTCGGCAAGTACACCCTCGCCGATCACATCCTGACTAACATTTTTTGACTGGACTGCCCTAATTGGATGCGCATGGACTGTGTCATCCTCATGTGGCTATATGGGATGATCTTCACCGATCTCCTCGAGTCTGTCATGACGCTATCAATGATGGCTCTCCTCGTCTAGCAATGACTTGAACAACAGTTCATCAACACCAGGGAACACCACACCCTCACCCTCTCGTTGATCTTTCCATTGCCAACAACTGCCGGTGATGAAAAATGATGGCCGACAACGTCACCAGCCTTGGCAAACCAGTTGGCGACCACACATTCGTCCTCACCACCATAAAAGGTTTGAATGAAAAGTTCGGTCATTTGCAAACTCTCATGCTTCACCGAGGTGCACTCTCAACTCTCTCTAGAAGAGCTCAGCAAAGGTCATCAACGATCACGTGGATCACCCAAAGTACTTCTCGCCGGCACCAACAACAAGGGATCCAACTTTGTGGGGAAGGGGGGAGGGAGGAAGGCAGGGCTCCTGCCTCCATGAACCCCACCCACGCCACCAGCTTCCCCAGCTGTCCTAGAGGCAACAGAGGTGCCAGCGATTATGGCAGCAATGGCGGGAACTCATCTAACCGCCGCCACTGTGGAAATGGTGGCAGCACCTTCAGCGCTACCCAAAAGCAACAGTAAAGGAGCAGTTGGCTGAATTATCCCTGCCCCTCCCCTATCTACCCATGGAAGAGCACCCTCCATATGTGGCTCGTGCCAATGCACATGGCATGTACTCATGGGCCAGGCCTGCTCGGCCCTTGGCCTACAAGGCCTAGACCATCGTAGCCATTCATCGGTGCTGGCCGGCCCAACTCAAGGCACCCAGGTATGCCGACCTAGGACACCTGACACTGGCGCACGGGCTGCCGGCCTGGTCTCCTATGATCTAGTACGGCATTTCACCAAGTGCCGCCACACCATCCTCTTGGTGTCGATGTTTTATATCTCCTGTGATCCAGTACGGCTATTTGTAAGATCTAAACTTGATGGATGAGAAGGGACACAAGAAGTTTATCCTAGTTCAGGCCCTCAAGGTGAGGTAGTACCCTACTTCCTGCTGTTATGTATTGCCTTCGAGGTTGATGTTGACTTTCTCTAGTGAGAATGTTCTCTTCTGCCCAAGGAGGCTCCTTGCCTCTCCTTATATACCGAGGACGCAAGGTTACATGAAAGGAATCCCAGTTAGACTCGACTAGGAATACAAAGTAACCAACTAGGACTATATTCCCTTCCTTGTCATGCAACGTAACATAAAACCGAGTTCTACCATATCCCCAATTACATGATCAGGCCCACCCTCTATCCAAGTGGCCATATTGCCTTCCGTGAGGTACCCGGGGCCCATGGCCTCCACAGTTGCCCCTGAGACCTTCATAGTTGAGTCACAGCTGATGCCGAGTGCTCATCCTTCATGGTGAAGATTTCTCGAGTGCATTGCCCCCGAGTACTCTGTCCGAGTGCTTCTTCTCCTAAGTCCTACTTCATGTCGGCTAGCAACGAGGCTATGAAGGGCTTCATGGAAAAATTTGAATAGCGTGCACTGAATAGGTGCACCTATTAGGTGTAGCCCCCGACTTTGTGCTTAATTGTGTAACAATTAAACATAAAGTCAAAGATCTTTAACCTTTAAGTCTTCCCCGAGTAATATATTTATCAGAACTTGGACTCTTCAGCATCATATCAGTTGGAAATATTTTTGCTCAAGGCAATTTAGCTAAGCATGTAAGTCAAGTATCACTATGGATTTAACCCAATGCGTGGTTAGGTGTACTTGAGAGATACCTGCATCCCTAATTTTAATGGAGGCCAGTTGTCGATCCTTATAAGGACATATCCCCAATACCTTTTTAATAATACAGATATCTGAACACATGTGTCCAGCAATTAGGCTTAACATGAAGCATATCTAATTATTTTAATCTACTCCTGTGAAACAGCACCCAAACTGCAATTTTAACACAGCTGGCTATCGGCCCACTAGGACATGCTATTTGGGAACTCATATCTTACAGCCTATTACCGAGCAAGCCGGCCCAAGCCAGCCACCCATCCTAGGCCTATAAATTCCGGGCTCTTCTGGATTTCTATCAGATTGAGCTTGTTCATCTCAACCCTAACTCTATTCTTCACATTTCCATCTTTGTGACTCTATGTGAGGCCTTCCTAGGAATCGATCCCCACTTCAACCTCTTTGGCTTCTTCCACATTAAGCCCCAACCATCCAAATCCAACCCCCAAGTCATAGGGGAGCTAGGCTGCAGCTTTGGAATGAGATGAAGAAAATATGTCTTCACCTCCCCCTGAAGATTCTCTGAAAGGGTGGCACCAGGAGTGGTTTTACTGCACAAATCCAGAGCCCTCCTTGCCATCCTTTGTTGGGAATCCTCCCAGGGTGGTGGGGTGCTAGTCGGCCCTCCCCTCGGAGGCCGAAATGGTGCAGGTGCCACAGCTGGTGGAGAAGATTGAAGTCCTAAAGAAGAACTGGTTAACGGGGCCTTGGGTTGCCCAGACATTTCTGAACCGACGCATACAGCTGCTAAAGGCCAGGATCCACCCTAGGTACGAGTACCAGGGAACAATGATCTAATCCGGGAGTATGCCGATCTGGTCGATCGGGATACAATGACAAACAATCTGCTTCACTATTTCGTTAATGGCGTCGTAGAGACTCTGGATGCCGATAAGTGCCCCAAGCCCTTCTGCCTGAGCAGACCTAGGCTGAAGGTATGCCTCTGACATACAGCTTCCTTGATACTTGCCTGTGACGAATGTAGTATATCTGGGGTGTACGAAGTTGTCCTCTTATGTATTTCTTGCAGGAGAACACCAACTTCGTGTTGAACCCTTCCAGCCAACTAACTGGGGGATCAAGAAAGCGACCAGCTAGCCCATCGGCTGACCAACCCAGCTCTAAGTGAGCTAGGAAGCAACCTGTACAGGACTAGGCCAAGCCGAAGGGCACGCTGACTAAGGCGTTAGGCAATCCTAAAATCAGGGACGCCGATAGAGCAGCTCCCACGCCAGCCACAGCCGCAGCTGCCACGCCTGCCACACCACCAACCCAGCTGGTCACACTGAATGCGAAACTGACTGGCCCAAGCACTGCACCACCCGACGCCGTGTCTGAAGGGCCAATGCCGAGCAGCACTACCTCTCGGAGTAAGCCTTCAGACACTTCGCCAACTACCTCTCCCTGTGACACACAGGGGTGGAGGTTTAAGACTTCTAAGAGGTATGAGATCTTCAGTATTCAAATATCCTGAAGTGTGCTGCAATGTCGTGATTACTGAATAATTGTGCAGGAAGCCCAGTGACGCTAATCCCAAGGGAACAGCACCACCTACCCCCATCACCGTCCCAGCCCCAACTAAGGCCGAGGTGGAGAGACCACAGCCCGAGCCGAGTGCCACCCTAGCCCCTGAGGGTGAGGTGACGTACTTGGCCAAACCACAAGCCTCTCCCAGTCATGGAACTACAGGACCGGCCAAAGATCTAGTCGCACAGCTAGCTGAGGAGCCAATGCCTCCTGAAGGCCCCAGACTAGCAACTCCCTCTCCTCCATCATCCCCTTGTTCTGAAGAAGGTGACCTCCCAAGACTCGAAGCCCCACCACGCGATTTCCTCTGAGTGTTCCATTGGACTAACATGGATAGGAGTGTGGATTCCCTAAGGCGGGACAAGGAGGCTGCTAAGGAATGGATTGAGCTTTTCAAGGCTACCATCAAGGCTTCGAGGTAGGTCCAGATAAGCAACTCAACTAACCATAGCTTCAACTTCATTATAATTGATTGTCTTTCTTGACAATGACTTGCCTTGCAGAAAATCGTCAATCGATCTAAGAAGATGAGTTGGGCACTTGCAAGGCTTACTCCTCAGATCGCTCAATTCACCTAGCTCCAAGCCAGTAAGGATGAGCTAGAAAGGACCAGCTAGAAGAGGGAAGCCTCGCTGAGGAACTCAGTTAATAAGCTGCGCGACGAGCAGTGGGAAAAGATTGGGACTATCCGAGGTAAGTCCTCCTACTGCCCGAGTAGCTATGATGTCAATCAGGCATAGAAACCTTTTAAGTATGATGTGTAAAAGATATACTTGGCAATTGTATATGTTGTAAATACATGTGTTTCTGCACTTTTGCAAAATCTATCTGAGTACTTGATTCATCACAGTCGTCATTAGCCCTATCCGACCAGCTAGATTATATCGAGTAATAAAGACCAACTTAAGAAGCGATCATCTGATAAATATGTACACGGTAAAAATTAGCATGACCGAAATAAGACTTCGTGACTTAAATAAACCATTCTCAAGGTTAAGCAATAACAGAAACTGTATTATCATCATGTAGCCCCTGACTCACTACTCGATTGGAACAATCGGTGTAGTGAGTCAGAGTAAAAATCTTTATTTATATGTAAATTGTGTACAATGCTCAAGTATAGAAAAGACATGGCTTGTCGATGTTTTGTATCAGCAATAATAATTTGGAACTACTCGTGAGACCTAAACTTGATGAATTGCAAAGGAACATGAAACAATTTATCCTGGTTCAGGCCCTCGAGGTGAGGTAATACCCTACTTCCAGCTGTGGTTTATTGCCTTTGAGGTTTCTATGGTGAGATTATATGTCTTCTCTTTGGTGAGAGCGTTCTGCCCTAGGGGGCTCCTTGCCTCCTTATATACTGAGAAGGCAAGGTTACAAGGTAGGAATCCTAGTCGGACTTAACCAAGGGATTTTCTTCTAGAAATACAACATACCCGATTAGGACTATATCCCTTTTCTTATCATATAAGGTAATATGTACCGAGTCCTGTTGCATCCCTAATTATAGAATTGGGCCTATCCTCTATCCGAGTGGCCAGAAATCTTCCTATGAAGTACCCGGGTCCCATGGTCTCCATAGTAGCCCCTGAGACCTTCATAGTTGAGTCACAGCTGGTGCCGAGTGCTCATCATCCTTGGTGAAGATTTCTGGAGTGCCTTGCTCCTGAGTACTCATAGTCTGAGTGCTTCTTCTCCAAGTCCCGCTTCATATCAGCTGGCAACGACAACGAGGCTATGAAGGGCTTTATAGAAAAATATGAATAGTGCGCACCGAATAGGCGGACCTATTAGGTGTAGCCTCCAACTTTGTGCTTAATTGTAAAACAATTAAACATAAAGTCAAAGATCTTTAACTTTAAGTATTTTCTGAGTGCTATATTTCTCAGAAATTGGACTCTTCAATGTCATATCAGTTGGAAACACTTTTTGCTCAAGGCAACCTGGCTAAGCATGTAAGCCGAGTTGCACTTATTGGATCTTAACCCAATATATGGTGAGGTGTTCTTGAGAGATACCTGCATCCCCAATTTTATTGGAGACCAGCTATTGATCCTTATAAGGATGTATTCTCAATACCTGTCAAATAATTAAGATATCTGAACACATGTGTCCAACAATTAGGCTTAACACGAAGCATATCTAATTATTTTGATCGGTTTCTGTAAGATAGCATCTGTACTATGATTTTAACACAGTCAGCGGTCAGCCCAATAGGACGTGGTACTTAGAAACTAATATCTTATGGCCCATTACCAAGCAAGCCGGCCCAAGCCCGCTAACTAGGCGCAGGCCTTATAAAACAGCGGGAGAGAGAAAAGATTCCCCTTTCTCTCTCAATCCGACAAATTGCTTGAGCTCCCGAAACCGCGCCCAAACTTCGTGGTCTCCGCTCCTCTAGGGTTTGCTGTAGCTCGCACTCCCAGCCTAAGATTTGGTAAGAACTAGCTCCTAGCGTTGATTCCCAGCAGCCAAAAGCTTCTCCACCTAGCTCCTCATCTCCAACGATGCCGAGAGCCCCCCTTTGACATCCCAGACATGTCGTCAGGATCCTGGCCGGTGTCGGACTGCAGCTCCATGAAGCTGACGATTTTGGAGAAGAGGATGGTTCTACAGCCCAAGGAGATCATTAACTGGTGCCTCGCCTTCGGTGAGTCAATCCCCACTCTAGGCCTGGGCGAGACCATGGTCTTTACTTCTTTTTTCAATCACGGTCTTTCTCTTCCATCTTCTGATTTCCTCCGCTGCCTTCTTGACTTCTACCGTATCGAGCTCGTCAACCTCAATCCCAACTCTGTTCTCCAGATATCTATTTTGTAACCCTCTGTGAGGCCTTATTGGGAATTAGCCCCCATTTCAATCTCTTCTAGTATCTTTTCCAAATCAAACCTCAACCCTCAAAATCCAAGATTCAGACGATAGGGGGAGTGGGCCTTCAACTCCACAATGAAATGAAGAAGGCTTATCTTCATGTCCCCCTGAAGACTTATCTCAAGGGGTGGCATCGGGAGTGGTTCTACTGCTCCAATCTAGAGCCCTCCCTGCCCCCTTTTACCGGAAATCCACCATCTGTCCTGGAGAGCTGGACTTTAGTGCCATCACAAGATGAAATGAGCCAGGTATACAAGCTACTGGAGAAGATCAGCACGCTAAAATGCACAGGGCTGACTGGTCCCTGGGTGGCCAGTGCATTCTTGAATCGACGAACTCAGCCCCTGAAGGCCAGAAGCCACCTCGGGTTCGACTTCAAAGGGAAGAACGATCCAACCCAAGAGTACCTGAATTTGTTGACAAGAATAAAGTAACCGATACTCTGCTCGATTTTTTTTGTCAACAGGATCGTGGAGACCGATGACAAGGAAAGAGCCCTAAGGCATACTACGAGGGCAGGCCTTGGCCAAAGGTAATATATGGTACTGTAGTCATCTTGATATCCATATGTGACGAGTGATATGAATGTCGTCCCATCTTGCAATGTATGATATCTGGGTGTTTGTAGGAATGTGAAGAATTTGATTCCGACCCCTAAAGCCAGTCGGCCAGTGGGGCTAGGAAACACCCGGCTAGCCCCTAGGCAGCCCAACCTATCCCAAGAGGGCTGGGAAAAGACTAGCAATAGACCAGGCGGAGAAGAAGGATATGCTAAGCAAGGCATTTGGTGGTCTGATGATCAAGGAATCCAATAGCGCCGCCCCCAGACCACCCAGCCCTAGGACCGCACCATCGAGTGCCGCCACCACCCAGCCGGCTGTGTTAAGTACAGCATCGACTGGGCCAAGTTCTCCACTGCCGACTACCACACCCATGAGCCTGATAGTCGGCAGCTCTCCGCCGCCAAGCAGGTTGTCAAGCCCATTGCCGACTATCCCCAGCCCTAGCACATAGGGGTGAAGGTTTAAAACTTCCAAGAGGTACAAAAAATCTTCAATCTTCAAAACAACTTTAATAAACTTGTAATATCTTGATTGTTGAATATTTTTGCAGGAAGCCAAACGACGCTAACCCAAAGAGGCAACCACCAACCTCTGTAGTAGCTCCGGTCCCGACTGAGCCCGAGCCAGTCGCGCCGCAAGCCGAGCGAAAAGTTGTCCCAACCCCTGAGGCTGAGTTGACCCACCTGGTCGGGCCTCAAGCATCGCCTATTCAGGACTACATAGTTGAAGCCCTCGCCCCTGAACTTGCCCAGGAGCCTGCGCCGCCAATTGATTTGAGGCCCAGGACTCCATCACCTCCACTATCATCATGTTCTGGCGAAGACGATCTCCCTAGGCTCGAGGCTCCCCCTACAAACTTCCCCTGGACGTTCCATTGGGTTACTCCAGAGGGGGAAGCAGAGAGCTTCGAGCATGATGAGTAGGTGGCCCAAAGAGAAAGGGTTAACTTGATGTATGCCGCTATCACCACGTCAAAGGGGTGGTTCTTGAAGACTTGCACTCTTGTTGTTTGCTTTGCTTGACTTGAATGTTGATGGCAACGGGGTGCCCGATCTTCCGTTGGTATACGGGTGTCACCCGACTGCTGGTGCTGCTAACAAGTGGCAGCGGTGATCATGGCTTTGATCTTGGTGATAGTCGGGGTGGCCTGGTGATTAGGCCCGAGCTGGAGCATGTCTAGCAGGGTTGCAGCGGCCACGATATTCTGTTGAGGCATGACGAAGACCTCCGGCAGGGGGGTTGATGCCATGAAGATTTCTCGGGGAAGAAGGAAACTTGCCAGACTGGTGTCCAAACTGGTGTTCGAACCGTTGTCCGACTTGGAGTCAGAATCTGAGTAGTTGATTGGAGTAAGGACGACTCTGACCTCCCTAGATCCAATCTGGAACGGCTCTGAGCCATGTCCAAACTGAACCATAGGGGATCGGGTCTGCCGCGTGGGATGTAGATCTGCGGTGCTGCCAAGTCTGCACAGGAGATTGACGATCTCTCCCCTTCCTAGCCCGACCCGGGTTGGCTTGAGGCCGAGCACGAGTCAGACGCCAAAGGAGGGAGTTGTCCCGAGACCCGGGCAGGTGGTAGATCGCCGCAGCAAATCGATGAGGGTGGCTGCAGCGTCTTGTGGGCCTACTGGCGTGGAGTTGGTTGGTTCCTCAGCTGGTTGGATTAGGTCTGCGTCGACCAAGGTGAGATTGCCGATCTAGTCAGCAACAAAGTCGAGGCTTCCGAAAGTTATTGTGTCTCTAGGGGAGAATTTGCCGCCATCGACTCTGGTTGTTGGATCCATCGAGCTTGTAGATGTAGATCTCGCCGAAGCCCCTACCTAGCGCACCAACTGTCGATGTTTTACACTGGCAATATGATTATAGGGCTACTCAGCAGATTGAAACTTGGTGGATTGCAAAGGAACACGGGAAGGTTTATACTAGTTCAGGCCCTCAATGTGAGGTAGATACCCTACGTCCAGTGTGGTGTATTCCTTTGAGGAATTATGGTGTGGTTATGATGAACTCATATTGTCTTTCTGCCCTCAGGGCGCCCTGCATCCCCTTATACACTGGGGGACAGGGGTACAAGGTAGGAGTCCCAACCGGATTCCAGCCAAGGGATCTCCTCTTAGAGATATAACCCACCCGACTAGGACTGTATATTTCTTATCGTACAAGGCAAAGTCTAACGGGTTCTATCATATCTCTAATTACAAGGCTAGGCCCATTCTCTGTCTGAGTGGCCCATATGCTTGTCATGAGGTATCCGGGGGCCCATGGCCTTCACACATTGCGAATTATCTCCCTGTTGCCCTATCTAACTCGGCATGAACGTGGCTAACGGGGCTTCCTAGAGGGTCTATTGGCTCCTGGGGGAACTCCACGAACGCTTCGTAGCCAATTTCCAAGGGACATATGAAAGGCCAGCATCCGAGTTCGATCTATACCAGTGCCATCAGAGGAAAAGCCAGTCTCTCTTGGACTTCATCAATCGCTTCTCCGAGAAGAGGAACTCTATCCCCAAAATCAATGACGAAGTGCTCATTGCTGCCTTCCACAAGGGAGTCAGGGACATGACGTTTATCGCCAAGTTCACTCGGAAGCTGCCCAATTCTGTCAAAGCTCTATTCAACATGGCCAACAAGTATGCTGATTCAACTGACGCATTTGCTGAGGCACTCGATGACAAGAAGGAGCCTACACAGAAGGAGCGATGGGAGACAGACAATGCAGCCTCATCCAAACCTAGGAACCACAAGCGCAAGTCAGAAGACATCGTGGCGATAGTCGACCGCAACCGACCGTGACCCCCAAGGACAGAAGAAGGTTCTTATCGATGGAGGAAGCACTCTCAACATCCTCTTCGCCAAGACACTCGATGAGGTGAAGATACCTCGATCCGAGTTATGGTCGAGTACAGCTCCCTTCCACAGTGTAATCCCTGGCCTCTCTTCAACACCACTCGGCTAGATCACTCTACCGGTCACCTTCATGTCGATGTTTTGTATCGGTAATAATAATATGGGGCTACTCGTGAGACCGAAACTTGATGGATTGCAAAGGAACATGAGACAATTTATACTGGTTCAGGCCCTCGAGATGAGGTAATACCCTACGTCCAGTTGTGGTGTATTGCCTTTGAGATTTCTCTGGTGAGATAGCGCTATGATTGTCTTCTGCCCTCAGGGGGCACCATGCCTTCCCTTATATACTGGGGGACAGAGTTACAGAGTAAGAATCCCAGTTGGACTCTGACCAAGGGATTTCCTTCTAGGAATACAACATGTCCGACTAGGACTATATCATTTCCTTGTCATGCAAGGTAATGTATGCCGAGTCCTATTGTACCCCTAATTACAAGGTTAGGCCCATCCTCTATCCGAGTGGCCCTAATGCTTCTCATGAGGTACCCAAGGCCCATGGCCCCTGAGACCTTCATAGTTGAGTCACAGCTGATACCGAGTGCTTATCCTCCACGGTGAAGAATTCCCGAGTGCATTGCTCATGAGTACTCTTTGTCCGAAAGCTTCTTCTCCTGAGTCCTGCTTCATGTCAGCTGACAATGAGGCTATGAAGGGCTTCATAGAAAAATATGAATAGTATGCGCCGAATAGGGGCACCTATTAGGTGTAGTCCTCGACTTTGTGCTTAAATATGAAACAATTAAATATAAAGTCAAAGATCTTTAACCTTTCTGTCTTTCCCGAGTAGTATACTACACGGAATTTAGACTGTTCAACATCATGTTAGCTGGAAGAATTTTTGTTCAGGGCAATTTTTGGCTAAGCATGTAAGCCGAGTACCACTTTTTGGATTTTAATCCAATATGTGGTCAGGTGTGCTTGAGAGATACCTGCATCTCTAATTTTAATGGAGACCAGCTGTTAATTCTTATAAGGATATATCCTCAATACCTTAAAATAATCAAGATACCTAAATGTATACACTCGGCTATAAGCTTAGCATGAAACGCATCTGATTATTTAATCGGTTCTTGTAAACTAGGACCTGCATCACAATTTTAACGCGAGCAGCAGGCGATCCAATAGGGCATGCTATTTAAGAACTCATATCTTTGGCCTACTACCGAATAAGTCGGCTCAAACCGACATACCCAGTGTAGCCCTATAAAATTCGGAGATTTTGATCATTGTTCAACCTGCCCATTGCTCTGGGAGTATGCCACCGAAGCATAGAAAATTTTGATGCCGAAGTGTCGATGTTTTACACCGGCAATAGAACTATAGGGCTACTCGGCAAGGGAAAACTCGATGGATTGCAGAGGAACACAAAGAGAGTTTATACTGGTTCAGGCTCTCGAGGTGAGGTAATACCCTACGTCCAGTTGTGGTGTAATTCCTCTGAGATGTTTGTCGATCAATGATCTCGTCGCCCCTTGAGGGGCACCCTGCCTCCCCTTATATACTGGGGGACAGGGGTACATGATAAGGATCCCAGCTGGATACGGCCAAGGGATTTCCTTCTTAGAGATAGAAACATATCTGACTAAGACTGCTATTCCTTATCGTTCAAGGTAAGGCCTGCCGGGTGATATCTTATCTCTAATTACATGATTCGGCTCATACTCTATCCGAGTGGCCCATATATTGATGATGAGGTACCCGAGGCCCATGGCATCCACACGAAGTTGTCACAGAAATCTTTAAATACACCGCCCGTGAACTGAGTGCATTGCCCATAATGATGCGATTGGGGACTCCTGTTCTGTAGATTATATTCAATATGAAGTCTTTTGCCCTGGCCGCAACGATGGTTGCAACGGGTTTATCCTCAATCCACTTTGTGAGCTTATCCATCATGATGAACAGATATGTGACCGCAATATTGGGTTAGTCTCCAACTCTTGTGCTAGTAGATGTGCTTGTCAAGCAAAAAATTGACATCCCTTGTAGGACTAGCCGAGTGCCTCAGCGTCGATAACCTCAGTCGGCCAGAAGAATCCTTGTCTATAAGCCTTTCCGACTAACATTCTGGATGCAACATGGTTGCCACAGATGCCCGAGTGGATAGATTGCAGGATCTGCTTGCCCTCCTCAGGTGTGACACAGTGCATGAGAACTCTGGATGCACGTTGACAATATAGGTCTTCTCCGACTATCATTGTGGGAGCCATGGGCCCCGGGTACCTCACCACAAGCACATGGGCCACTCGGATAGAGGATGGGCCAGATCATGTAATTAGAGATAAGATAGCACCCGACAGGCTGTGTCTTGTACAATAAGGAAACATAGCTTTAGTCGGATAGGATTCTATCTCTAATAAGGAAATCCCTTGGTCGTATCCGACTGGGATCCTTACCATGTACCCCTGTCCCCTAGTATATAAAGGGAGGCAGGGTGCCCCATGAGGGCAGACCAGATCATTGATCACAAATCCACCTCAGAGGAATAACACCTCAACTGGACGTAGGGTATTACCTCGCATCGAGGGCCTGAACCAGTATAATTTTCTTGTGTTCCTCTGCAATCCACCGAATTCCAGGTCGCCGAGTAGCCCCATAGTATTATTGCCGGTGCAAAGCATCGATAGTTGGCGTGCCAGGTAGGGGCCCGGCGAATTCTTCATCAACAGATTCGATGGATCCCATCAACGGAGTCAAGGGCGACAAGTTCTCCAATGGAGACACCATCACCTTCGGGAGCCTTGATTTCGTCGCCGATCAACTCGGCAACCTTCCTTGGCTGAGGCAGAATCCGATCTTGCCAGCTGAGGAGCTAGCCGGCGTTGCGCCAGTCGGCACCAGGGACGTCGCCATCTCCTTCGACGATCTACTACGACAGCCCTCACATCGCCGGACATCGGGACAACTCTCTCCTTCGGCGTCCGACTCGCGCTAGGCCTTGAGCCAGCGCGGGTTAGGCCGAGAGGGGGAGATCGTCAATCTCCCGTACGGAATTCGGCGACGCTGTGCATCTACAACCCGCGCAGCAGACCCGACCTCCAGCGATTCAGTTTGGACACGGTCATGAACATTTCAGATTGGATCTAGGGAGGTCGGATCGTCCTAACTCCGATAAACTACTCGGAGTCCGACACTAAGTCGGATGGTGGTTCGAGCATCAACTCGGACTCCACCTTGGCAAGCTTCCTCCTCCCCTGCGAGATCTTCATGGCTTCAACGCCACCTTCCGAGGTGCGCCGACTGCAAGAGGAGCAGCAAAGGAGGCGCGCGACTACAACAACAAGAGGAGGCCAACCGACAAGCTTCGCAACGACGGGCTCGACAGCCGGGCGAGCGCCCAGCAGCAGATCCTCCAACCAAAGTCGGCGACCACGATGTCTTCGTCACACCGCAACAGACGTCCGTGGCCGCCGCAACTCTGCTGGACACGCTCCAGTTTGGGCCGGATCATCAGGCCACACCAACTATCGCCAAGATCAAGGCGATGATTTACTGCTGCCGCCTGCCAGCAGCAAGAACAGTCAGGCAACACTCATATACCGACCCATCGAACGGGCTCTCCAGCGGCGGAGTCATCTGCATCAGCGAGACGACGACGGGCGGCCGGCTCCACCCGGCAGCACGAGAGTCCCGCCAAACAACACTCGGCAATACCAACTACGACAACCGGGCGCGTCACCAATACGACCGCCGACCCAATCAAGACTCCGATTGCGATTACAACGCGCATCTTCGCCACACCCTAAGGGCCCGGCTGCGAAGAACGCGAAGTAGGATGAACGCCGCCGACTGGAGGATGAACACGAGGCGCTTCGGTCTCCACTACGAGCGGCTACACCGCCAAAACCGAAGCCCAAGTCCTCACGATAATGAAGGCATTCCAGCCTTTACTCGGGAGTTACAGGACGTCCGCTGGCCAGTCGCTTAAGCCTACCGGAATCGAAAAGTACGACGGCAAGACCAACCCAGAGTCCTGGCTCACCGTTTACGTCCTAGCAGTTCAAGCTGCTGGGGGCGACAGCAGAGCCATGGCTAACTACCCCCCAGTCGCATTATCCGACTCGGCGAGGACATGGCTGACAGGCCTCCCAAGGCGGTCGATCGGTTCCTGGGGACAACTCAGGGAGCGGTTCATCGCTAACTTCCAGGGGACTAACGAGAGACCGGCTCGAGCACGACCTTTATCAGCTGCATCAGAAAAAAGAACGAGGCTCTACGTGAATTCATCAAAAGGTTTTTCCGAGAAGCGCAATCAAATCCCAAGCATCAAAGACGAGGTCGTCATCGCGCCTTCCGCAAGGGAGTAAAAGACGCCCCGCTCATCGCGAAGTTCACTCGGAAGCCACCATCCACTGTCCGGACTCTCTTCGACATGGCTAACAAATACGCCGACTCGGCTGAAGCCGTCGCAGAGGCCTTCGACGAGAAGAAGGAGCCCCGACAAAAAGACAACAAGGCGAAAGCCGACAATGAGCCGCCTCAGAACAAGCCTGGCAGCCGCAAGCGGAAGTCGGACAACGAGGTGGCCAACATGGAGCGCAGTCGGTCGCAGCCCCAGCGGAACAACGACTATCAGAAAGTCATGAGCGGGCCTTGCCCCTTTCACCCGAAGGGCCGACACGCGGCCAAAGACTGCCACATGCTCAAGAAGTTCGCCTCCGAGCAAGCTTCATCGTCTGGCGCCGACAAGGACAAGGACAAGCCAGACTCGGGTCCGGTGATGATTTCCAGGACCCAAGCCGAACTCAACCACATCTCGGGGGCCCACTTGCGTACGAATCAAGCGCAAGCAGAAGCTATCAGCGCGGGACATTAACGCGGTCTCCACGACGGATACCCCCAATACCTGCGCTGGTCAGAGATGGCCATCACCTTCAACCGCGCAAATCACCCAGATCGGGTTTCCCACCCGACGATACCCACTCGTCCTGGACCCGGTCGTCAGAAACATCAGGCTGAAGAAAACCCTCATCGACGGAGGCAGCGCGCTCAACATCCTGTTCGCCAAGACTTTGGACGAGATGAGAATACCTCGTTCAGAACTACGCCGAGCACCGCGCCCTTCCATGGATAATACCCGGCCTGTCATCAACCCCACTCGGCAGATAACCTTGCCGTAACCTTCGGCACTCGGACAACTTCCGTACAGAAAACATCTCCTTCGAGTCGCCGACTTCGAACCGCGTATCATGCGATACTCGGACGACCGGCCCTCGCCAAATTCATGCGATACCACACTACACGTACATGGTGCTGAAGATGCCCGGGCCAGCAGGAGTCCTCTCCCTCCGCAGCGACGCTAAGCAAGCCTTCACCTGCGACAAGGAGAGCGGCGAGCTGGCTCAAACACAAGAAGCGGCAGTCGGGCGCGACAGCATCCGGCAAGCCCATCACATCCGAAGTCGATCAAACCCAGTTCCGGCGAAAAAAGCACGAAGTCGGAATTTCACGGATTCTGAACGAAGAAGATCCCCCTGGACCCTTCCGACCCCTCTAAGACTGCCTTAGTCGGGACTGGACTCGACCCCAAAATAGGAAGACGCGCTCGTCACCTTCCTCCAAGCCAACAAGGATATCTTCACTGGAAACCGTCCGACATGCCGGGCGTACCAAGGGAGGTGATCGAGCACGCCCCTACACGTAAAAGCCAGACGCCAAGCCGGTCAAGCAACGGCTGCGCGCTTCGCTCAAGACCGCAAAGGATGCTATCCGGGAGGAAATCACCAAGCTCTCAGCCGGCTTCAATCAAGGAAGTCTACCACCCGGACTGGCTGGCCAACCCAGTCTGTGTCCGGAAGAAAAACGGTAAATGGCGCATGTGCGTCGACTACACCGACCTCAACAAAGCGTGCCCCAAGGACCCATTTGGTCTTCCCAGGATAGATCAGGTGGTTGACTCCACGGCGGGGGTGCGACCTACTCAGTTTTCTCGACTGTTACTCGGGATATCATCAAATTAGCTTGAGGGAACAAGACTGTTTTAAAAACATCTTTCATCACGCCTTTGGAGCGTATTGCTATATCACAATGCCATTCGGTCTGAAAAACGCAGGCGCAACCTACCAAAGGGCTATTCAGCGGTGTCTGCACACCCAAGATCGGGCGCAACGTGGAAAGCCTACGTCGACGACGTGGTGATCAAGTCCAAGTGCAGAAAAAGACCTCATTGCCGACTTAGAGGAAACCTTCCAAAAAACCTTCGAAGATTCAAGATGAAGTTGAACCCGGACAAGTGCGCCTTCGGGTGCCTCTGGGAAGTACTCGGCTTCATCGTCTCGCACCGCGGCATCGAGGCTAACCCGGAGAAAGTCAACGCCATCACGAACATGCGCCCCCGACCAACCTTAAAAGACGTCCAGAAGCTGACAGGCTGCATGGCGGCACTCAGTCGGTTGATCTCCCGACTGGGCGAACGGGCATGCCCTTCTTCAAGCTCCTCAAAAAGGCGGACACCTTTCAGTGACCCCGGAAGCCCAGCGAGCCTTCGAAGAGTTCAAAAAATTCCTCACATCACCCCCCGTGCTGGCGTCACCCCTGCCCAGGAACACTAATGCTTTATCTGGCGGCAACAACACAGGTAGTCAGCACTGGTGCTGGTAGTGGAGCGATCCGAACAGGTCATCTTCAGAAAATACAACGGCCAATCTATTTTGTCAGCGAGGTCCTTGCCGACTCCAAAACAAGATACCCGCAGGTCCAGAAGCTGCTATACGGCCTACTCATCACAGTCCGAAAGCTGTGCACTACTTTCAAGCACATCAAGTCACGGTGTCACAGCGTTTCACTCGGGGATGTCCTTCATAATCGCGAGGCCACCGGCCGGATCGCTAAATGGGCACTCGAGCTGATGGCGTTTGACATCACCTTTCAGCCACGGACAGCTATCAAATCTCAAGCTCTAGCCGACTTCGTGGCCGAGTGGACAGAAGTTCAACTCCCAACACCAACAACAAAGCTAGAGTAACTGGACAATGTACTTCGACGGTTCCCTACGGATGCCGGGGCTGGAGTCATACTGACATCCCCCACTGGCGAAAAGTTGAAGTACGTACCACAAATCCACTTCCCGGCTTCCCACAACGTCGCCGAGTACGAGGCTCTTGTTCACGGGCTCCGCATCGCCATATCACTCGGCATACGTCGACTGGTTGTGCGCGGAGACTCCCAACTCGTTGTCAACCAAGTCATGAAAGACTGGACCTGTCTCGACGACACAATGGCGGCATACTGTCAGGAGGTCCGCAAGTTGAAAACAAGTTCGACGGGCTGGAAATCACACACGTCCTGCGTCAATACAACGACGCGGCAGATGAGCTGGCAAACATGGATCCAAGCGAGAAGCGGTGCCGACTGGAATCTTTGTCGAGCAAACTTATGGAGCCATCAGTCAAGAAGAAACCGGCACAAGAGCAGTCGGGAGGCGTGCCCACCCCGACCACTGACGAAGTGCTGCACATATGTCAAGACTGGAGGTCCTGTTCTCAAATTCCTCCTGGACGATGAACTCCCAGAAGATCACAGTCAAGCCGAGCAGATCAAGCGTCGAAGCAAAAGCTTCCTGCTAGTCGGAGAAGACCTGTACCGAAGGAGTGCATCCGGTGTCCTCATGCGCTGTGTCACCACCGAGGAAGGCAAGCAGATCCTGCATTCAATCCACTCGGGCATATGTGGCAACCACGCTGCATCCAGGACGTTAGTCGGAAAGGCTTACCGGCAGGGATTCTTCTGGCCCACAGCAGTCACATACGCCAAAGACATCGTTCGCAAGTGCGAGGGTTGCCAGTTCTTCGCAAGGCAGACAAATCTCCCCGCCCAGGAACTCCAGACTATCCCCTTTCTTCCTGGTCTACGGTACCGAGGCCATGCTACCGACAGAGATACAGTTCGGCTCTCCGCGAGTCCGGGCTTACTCCGAAGACGACTCCAATAGCACCCGACTGATCGAATTAGATCAGCTGGAAGAAGCAAGAGATGCCGCAACAATCCAGTCGGCAAGGTATCTTCAAGGCCTGCGTCGCTACCACAGTCGCAATGTCCGTGGCCGCGCCTTTTTGGTCGGGGATCTCGTTCTAAGGAAGATACAAACCACCAAGGACAGGCACAAACTATCCCCCATCTAGGAAGGGCCGTTCATTATAGCCGAGGTCACGCGGCCAGGCGCCTACCGACTAAAGACCAAAGACGGCGGCCTCATCACCAACTCATGGAATATAGAACAGCTACGTCCTTTCTATACCTGAGTTTTACATTTTCCATGTGTACAGTTTTTCCTGACTCACTACGCCGCTTGTTCCAACCGAGTAGTGAGTCGGGGGCTGCATGTATATATGTGTTCTGTCAATAACATACAAGCTTATTTCACCCCGGTTATGAAGCCTTACCACGACTGATGCGTTCGCCCGAGTATAGCATCTTACTCCGAACGTTTTTTATCAAGTTCCATCGAACTAACTCGGTGCATGCTACATGGTCGGGTAAAGCTAATGACAACCGGATAATAAGTTTGGCGGCACGACACATATATTTACACATGATCGTATATGAAAGCATATATATACACCGACTACAAAATGTATTGCCTTTACAGACCCAGGTCTCGGGTAATCGCTTCAGCAGTCGGCTTCACCTGTGAGATCAGCTCCAGCGCTTCCTTGGGCGTCGTCTCCTCGGAAAATCCCTCCCCGATGGCCTCAATGTCCGCCCTCGGGTAGATGGACTTGGTCATTGCTAGGGTCTGGGCCACGCCAGCGGCAACCCGCTCATCTGAGTACCTTTTCAGGGCACTCGGCGCGTCCTCGAGACGCCCCATTATTTGAGGAATTCTGCTACAGCTGGTCCCTACCGGGCAGGGATCTACAAGGTCAAGGAGCCCTTTCACGGACCCGACGAGGGCCTCCCGTGACTCCTTGATTGACCTTCTCTCCTCCGTGTAGAACCGGTACTGGGCCTGGACGTTGGCTCTCATGCCTGCCCAGATCGGCCGGCAAGAAAGCTTGTCAGATTCGGCTACACGTAGGATGACTAATGTATTGGCTGAGATCACAGTCGGGTTGAGGACTTACTTTCGTAGTCGGCCTCCCACCCGGCCACGGTCTTCTCCAGTTCGGCCTTCTCCTCACCGAGCTTGACGACGGCCTTCTCCAACTCGGACTTCTCCCTGCCAAGCTCGGTGTTGGCCTTTGTCAGGTCGGCCTTGACCCTTTCAAGCTCGGCCCTGGCTTCTTCGGCCTCCTTCAGCTGCGACTCCCTCTCCGCTCGGGTCTTTAACTCCGCTTCGAGGTCTGCACCACGGATTAGCCAAAAGCTCAATCATGCAGTCATGACACCACCGAGTAGTCGAGATCGACGTAGCTGGATGAATACATCAACGGTCCAGTCGGGAAGATATGCTCGAGGATTTTACCTCTGATCTTCTCGGCTAAGGCCCATGTCTCAGCCCTGAGCTGATCAGCGCCACTCTTCAGCCAGGCCTCCCTCCTCGTGTGACGCGCCTCCATCTCGGCCTTCAATGCCCGGAGTTGTTGCAATTCCGTGAGGTGGGGAGCCATCTCGACCAGGATCTCCGTCATCGCCTTGTTGCGGTCAACGAGCTTCTGCTCGGCACAAGGAAGAAACCGAAGACAGAGTCAAACATCAAGACAAGAAGATTGCTGGAGCTTCACTACAAGAATCATACCGTGACCCCCTGGGACCCGTTGATGGCGGCACGAAGCAGGCTCTCACGCTCTCTCCTCGCGACGACTTCATCGAGCCTGAAGCTTTTCATAGTGCCGTCGCGAGTGGACCACGTGAAGGTCCGCGGCATCACACGTGGGGGAGCTTCGATCCGAGCAAATGTGGGATCTCGGTGGTGGCGGCAACGGCGACGATGGCGATGACGATAACCATGATGGCGACGGGGTCCTGGCCTCGGCACCGCCTTCCCCTACAACATCGGGGATCGGCTCGGGGGATCCGTCCCCAGCTTCCGCGACGTACGGTGCCTCGGGGGCTGGGGCCTCAGTTTCAACAGCCACCTCACGGTCGAGTGGCGGTAGTGGCCCTGTAGTCGGAGCCACCTCGGTCTCAGCGACCGGGCTGGCCGCCGGCTCAGCAGGTGTGTTCGCTGCCGCTGGCTCGGATGGGGCGGATTCATCAAGCGGAGCGGATGGGTCAACCTTTTTGAGGTCGATATCGGCCCGCTTCCTGCACAACGAAGCAAGACATCAGGACTGTATTTTAACATACAACGACTACAAAAGGCTCGGAGTAGCGTACCTCTTGGAAAACTTCAGCTTCCTGCCAGCTTGCCCGCTCCCCGGCGAAGTGCTAGCATCGGCACTCGCTACGGTCGGCGTCGTCGACGGCAGAGGCATATCGGCCTGAGTCGGCCTCGACTCTGGTATGGTTGGTTCGGGTTCCTTCGCCCCAATCGGCCTCTGCTCTGGTTGGCCCCTTGGCGGCGCTGTTGCTGAGTACGACAACGTCGAGCCCAAGCCTGCTGCTCTCAGCCTGGGGCTAGACCGCGTGGGCGTTGTGGCAGCGGTGTCCTTTATCTTCAAGCTACCACTCACGGCGCGCGCTGTCATGGCCCCCTCGCCCCGATATAAAATCGGCTTCTTCCCCGCTCTCTTGGAGTCGGGTTGGGCATCAGAGGGACTCCTCGGCCTTTTCCTCGACGCGACCGCAGACAATGGACGAGAGTCTTCATCAAATTCCTCATGCCACTACAAGCAAGTCGACAAGATACCATCACGCAAGGTTGAACAATCACCGTTCCACAGGCGTTCACCACAGAAGAAAGTAGAAGGTTACCTTGGTCCGCGGCCGGATGAAGCTATAGGCAGCAACTCGGCGGTTATCATCTTCGGTGGCAACGACCCCTTCAGAGAAGTAGCCAAACAAGGTATCGGTCACTGCCCCCTTGTCCGCCGTCTCGCTGCTCACCCGGTCGGGATCGTGTTTACCTTTGAAGGCCCAGCCGAAAGCGCTTCTCAGCTTCAGCGGCTGGACGCGCCTCGTCAGGAAACGACGAGCCACCCAGGGCCCTGTCAAGCCGGCCCTCTTGAGGTCATCTATCTTTGTCAGCAATATATGTGCCTGGCCCAGTTCTTCAAAGGTTGGCTCCGAGGACCAGCTTGGCAACACCACCGGCGGCATACCAGTAAACGGGCGCAAGGAAGGAGCTAAATTGGCGCAGTAAAACCACTCCTTGTGCCAGCCCTTCAGAGAAGATTTCAAGGGCAAATCGATATATGTTTTCTTTCCATCACTCCTTAGTTGAAGACCAGCCCCCCCAATCACACTGATGTTACTCTTGGAGGGCTGGGGCTTGACATGGAACAAGTGTCGGAAGAGGATGAAATGGGGTTCAACACCCAGAAAGCACTCGCAAAGGGTAACGAATATGGAGATCTGAAGGATCGAGTTGGGATTTAAATGCACCAACTCCAGCCCGTAGAAATCAAGGATGCGGCGGAAGAAATCAGACGACGGAAGACACAAGCCCCGATCAAAGAAAGAGGCGAAAACTACCGTTTCACTAGGCCGGGGGTTGGGGCTCGACTCATCCCTCGCCGACCGCCAACGAATCACTTCTTGGCTGGGCAACTTCAGCTCGCTCTCCAGCCGTCTCAGCTTCACCGAGCCGCAATCCGAGATCGGCCAAGAACTCCCTGGCGCACCCGCAGGATTCGTCGCCTTCGGCATTACTGGAGGTGTTGGGATTTGGGGGAAAACAAATCGGGGGCTTGGAATAAACGAAGAGGATTGAAATCGCCCGAGTCCGGGTGGGGAACAGCTGCTGCTAACCCTAGCCGGGCGGGAGGCGAAAAGCTAGGCGCGAAGGTGGAAGACGAAGAGATTGGCTGCTTTGGGGAAGACGATGGAATCTTTTTCTCTCTCCCCATCCTTTTATAACCTGAACCGACTAGATGGGCCCAGGCATGCACAGTTGGTATTGGGCCGACAAGACATGAATTCCTACAGTAGCATGCTCCATGTGGGCCGCCCGCAGGCTGAGTTGAAATTATAGCGCTGGTGCTACTAACAGGAACCGATGAGGTAAACAGATATGCTTCATGAGAGCCTTATTGCTAAACATATATGTTTGGGTATCTGTTTTATCCACCAGGTCTCGAGGATATATCCTTACAAGGATCACAAGCTGGTCTTCATTAAAATTGGGGATGCAGGTATCTTTCTCGGGTACACCTGACCACGCCATGGATTTATTTTCATAAAGTGGTACTCGGCCTACATGCGTGGCCATCAGTTGCCATGAGCAACATTATTCCCACTGACATGATGTGGAAGAGTCTAACTTTCGAGTAGAGCACTACTCGGGAGAGACTATAAATTTCTCGTTCCCGCTGACATGACACGGAGGAGTCTAACTTCTGGGTGGGACGCCACTCGGGAAAGACTATAAACCCCTTATTCCAGCTGACATGACGCTGAAGAGTCCCATATACGAGTAGCATCCTACTCGGCAAGACTATAAACACACATTCCGACTGACATGAAGTCAAAGAGTCCTACGTACGAGTAGTTCCCTGCTCGGCAAGACTATAAATCATATTCCGGTTGACATGATACCGAAGAGTCTCATATACCAGTAGTATACTACTCGGGAAAGACTACAAGGTTAAAGATCTTTGACTTCATGTTTAATTGTTTTCACAATTAAGCACAAAGTCGGGGGCTACACCTAATAGGTGCGCCTATTCGGCGCACACTATTCCAACATTTACATGAAGCCCTTCATAGCCTCGCTGCCAGCTGACATGAAGCAGGACTCGGGAAGACTTACTCGGACAAAGAGTACTCGGTAGCACCGTACTCGGGTAACCTTCACCGTGGAGGATGAGCACTCGGCATCAGCTGTGACTCAACTATGAAGGTCTCAGGGGCTACTGTGGGAGCCATGGGCCCCGGGTACCTCACCACAAGCACATGGGCCACTCGGATAGAGGATGGGCCAGATCATGTAATTAGATATAAGATAGCACCCGGCAGGCTGTGTCTTGTACAATAAGGAAACATAGCTTTAGTCGGATAGGATTCTATCTCTAATAAGGAAATCCCTTGGTCGTATCCGACTGGGATCCTTACCATGTACCCCTGTCCCCTAGTATATAAAGGGAGGCAGGGTGCCCCATGAGGGCAGACCAGATCATTGATCACAAATCCACCTCAGAGGAATAACACCTCAACTGGACGTAGGGTATTACCTCGCATCGAGGGCCTGAACCAGTATAATTTTCTTGTGTTCCTCTGCAATCCACCGAATTCCAGGTCGCCGAGTAGCCCCATAGTATTATTGCCGGTGCAAAGCATCGACAATCATCAAGCTTTTGCTCCATCGCTTGACTTACCCAACTTCGTTGCGATTTTTAGGAAGTTCGTCTTCCAGTAGGAATCAAATGATTGGGGTCTTCCAGTCTTGAATAATAATGAGCACCTCCGTAGATTCCGAGTTTGGTGCTACCTCCAACTGAATGCTCCAGTAGTGGCTTCTATCCTTGTCTTGGCCAAATAGGTACCCGAACGCTGTGCTAGCGCATGATTGGGCTGGTGATCCTCTTGGGGCATACCCAACTTGACAAAATTGTAGCCGAATAATGTACCCGAACCTTGTGTTAGCATAGGATTCGGCTGATGACCCTCATAGGGCATACCCTACCCAACGAAGTCATGGCCAAATAAGGTACCCGAACCTTGCAGTAGCATAGGATTCGGCTGACGACCCTCATGGGGCGTACCTTACCCAGCGAGTAGTACCCGAGCCCCAACTGGTGCCAGAGGTCGGTTATTAGCCCCCATGGGGCATACCAAGGTCAAGGTGACATCCATGTCCCGACTGGCGCAAGTACTTCGTCAATAGCCCTCATGGAGCATTCCGAGTGATTTTTGAAGCGTCGCACTCCAAGTGTATCATGGCAGACTGGTCCAGCCCCCGAGTGAAGGAGATCAGCTCGTAGCTATGAATTCCTGTTACGCGTATCTAGAACTGGGCCCTGCATTATAAACATATCGGGTGAGTAGCATCTGATGAAGAAAACAAACACTCGACGAAAATTGATCTATTTTACAATAGATGTAAATATATGTTCCTTCTCTTATTGATATTAATTTCCCCGAGTAGTTGATCCCTTACGTTTAAACATTCTACCCGACTAGTCATAGCCCCCTAGCGTCGGGAGTCAGCTCATGGCTCTTTCCCAAACACGTATTTTGGGTGACTTGAGTTCGTCTTTCATGGAGCAAAGTTTCACGGATCGGAATTTATGCTACTCGAGTACTTTTGCAATCATTAAGAGCAAAAACAAAAAATGCGTAGTATGTAACCTATTAGGTGTAAGCGACTGCGGCATTGGTGAAGCCGAGTGAGGAATTGATAATCTCATTCCCCCTAGACCCGATCCCGACTGGTGCTAAGTTGTATCCGAGTCAAATCATATGGAAGTGAGTTGCCTCGAGCCCCGTTTAGATGAGAATATCATATAAAGGAGAAAATATTTATCAGAAAGCGACTTAGTTGTTCGGTATTGCACGAGTTGGGAGTGGAGATGCCATCCTTGCATTTGAGCTTTTGTGCCCCCGAGCATATCATTTGTCGTTTTGATAATCTTCAGTTCTAGGAGGTTGAAGACGGTTGTGACCGACTGCCACAATGAAGTCGTCCGACTTGCGTTTGTGGTTCCCAGCCTTACTCGGGGCCGCGTCATCGATGTCCTTCCGCTCTTTCTGTCAGGGTGCCTTTTTGTCATCGACGGCCTTAGCAACACCGTCGGCCGAGTCGGCGTATTTGTTCGCCATGTCGAATAGAGCTTTGACAGAAATTGGAGGATTCCGTGTGAACTTAGCGATGAACGGGGTGTCCTTGACTCCTTTTCGAAAGGCGGCGATAACGACCTCATCCTTGATCTTTGGAATTGTATTCCTCTTCATAGAAAACCTTTTGATGAAATCACGAAGAGACTCGTTCTTCCTTTGATGGCACCGATACAGATCGTACTCAGAAGATGGCCTCCCGTACGTTCCTTGGAAATTGGCAATGAAGCGTTCCCGGAGTTCTCCCCAGCAGCCGATTGACCTCTTAGGAAGTCCAGTTAGCCATGTCCTCGCCGAGTTGGCTAGAGCAACTGAGAGGTAGTTAGCCAGGGCCTTGTGATCTCCTCCAACTGCCCGGATCGCCAGAGTGTAAACTATGAGCCAGGACTCGAGGTTGGTCTTCCCGTCGTATTTTTCAATTCCAGTCGGGTTGAAGCCTGACGGCCAGTCGACTTGTTGCAGCTCATGGGTGAAGGCTAGTACTCCTTCATCTGTATGAGGACTCCAACTTCGACTACGGCAGGGAAACCGCTCATGGTGGAGGCCGAAGAGCTCATTCTCGTCTTCTAGTCGGCGACGCTCATCTTCCTCGCGTTCGCAGCGTCGTGCATTGATGTCTTGCCAAAGATCTCGTAGTAGTCGGCATCTGACATCCTGGTTATCCCGACGGTCATCTTGATGTCGGCGCCACTGGTTGTTATTGTGGTTGTCGAGTGATGTGTGGCATGACTCCGTGTGGGGCTGACTGGAGCCAGCCACTCAGCGTCGTGTTGAGGCAGATGATACTGCCGTTGGAGAAACCGACCTGTTGGTCGATATGAGAGTGTCACCCAACTATTGACGCTGCTGGCATGCAGTAGCGGTTATCATGGCTTTAATCCTTGCTAACATCGGGGTGGCCTAGTGATCAGGCCCAAATTGCATTGTATCTAGTAAGGTTGCAACACCCACAACGTTCTGTTGAGGGGTCACAAAGGCGTCATAGTCGCCGACTCAGGTTTGGAGGATCTCCCATTGAGCAGTGCACCCGGCCTTACGTAGATTGTCATTGCGAACATCGCGCTCGGCCTGCAGGCGTCTTGCATCTTCATCCTGTTGTTCTCGTAATCGGCGGGCTTTCTTTTCTTGCAAATCGCGTAGTCGGAGTGCCTCCTGTGTGGGAGTTGAGCCCTTGGATGCCATGAAGACTTCACGTGGTGGAGAAAAGCTCGTCGAAGTGCTGTCCGACTGAGAGTCGGAGTCGGAATGGTTGAGGGGTGTGATGATGACCCCAACCTCCCTGGACCCGATCTCGAGTTGCTATAGGCCATATCCGAGTTGAATTCCAGAGGAATGAGTCTGCCGCATCAGATTGGAATTGAAGATTGTTGCGGTGTTGTCGAGTCCAAGTGGGAAATTGATGATCTCCTCCTCTCTTACCCAATCTCGGCCGGCTCAAGACAAATTCCAAGTCGAACACCAATAGAAAGAGCTATCCCTAGACTCGAGCATCTTGGAGATCGCCGCAGCATGTTGCTGAAGATTGCTACAGTGTTGAGTAGACCTACCGACGCGGAGTTGGCTTGGTCCCTGGCCGATCAGATCGGATCCGAGTCGGATAGGGTAAGGTTGCCGAATTCGTCGGCGACGAAGTCGAGGCTCCCGAAGCTAATTGTTTGCTCGGGGAAAAAGTTGATGCCATTGACTCCCTTGATTGGATCCATCAGGCATGATGTAGATGATCTCAATGAAGCCCCTACCTGGCGCGCCAGTAGTCAATGCTTTGTATCAGCAATAATAATATGGGGCTACTCTTGAGACCTAAACTTGATGGATTGCAAAGGAACACGAAACAATTTATACTGGTTCAGGCCCTCGAGATGAGGTAATACCCTACGTCCAGTTGTGGTGTATTGCCTTTGAGGTTTCTCTAGTGAGATTGCGCTATGATTGTCTTGTGCCCTCAGGGGGCGCCATGCCTCCCTTTATATACCGGGGGTGTCGATGTTTAACACCGGCAATAGAACTATAGGGCTACTCGGCGAGGGGAAACTCGGTGGATTGCAGAGAAACACAAAGAGAGTTTATACTAGTTCAAGCCCTCAAGGTGAAGTAATACCCTACATCTAGTTGTGATGTAATTCCTCTGAGATGTTTGTCGATCAATGATCTCGTCCCCATTGAAAGGCACCCTGCCTCCCCTTATATACTGGGGGACAGGGGTACATAATAAGGATCCCAGCCAGATACGGCCAAGGGATTTCCTTCTTAGAGATAGAAACATATCTGACTAAGACTGCTATTCCTTATCGTTCAAGGTAAGGCATGTCGGGTGCTATCTTATCTCTAATTACATAATTTGGCCCATACTCTATCCGATTGGCCCATATACTGATGATGAGGTACCCGGGGCCCATGGCCTCCACAGTTCTCCAAGAGGTATGCTGCTCTGAATCTTCTAGGATTCTTGTCTGTTGCAGTAGTGCGTTGATGTGTGTTTCGGTATGTAGGAAGCGTGTCGATATCGATCTTAAGGAGACCGCATCGACTGCTCCCCTTGAAGAGCTCGCCCCAGCAGAGCCAACGCCAGCACACACACCCGCTGAGCCGGTGGTACCCCCAGTCGCGGAGACTGAGGTGGTCCCGACCACGGGGCCGCTGGCGCTGCCCGACCAAGGGGCAGTTGCTGAGGTCGCTGCCCTAGCCCCTGAGCCGACGCCCGCTGCCGAGGCCGTTGTCGGAGCCCCCGAGTCGACCCCTGAGGCCGCAGAGAACGCCAATATGGGGGCCGAGACCCCGTCTCCATCATGGTCGTCGTCGTTGTCATCGCTGCCGCCGGAGGTCCCGAACCTTCCTCGGATTGAAGCTCCTCCGTGTAGGCTTGCTCGGACGTTCACCTGGATGGCGCCCGACGGAACCGTGAAGAGTTTCAGGCTTGATGAGGCCGCGGCGAGAAGGGAACGCGAAAGCTTGCTTCGCAACGCCATCACCGGGTCCCAGGGAGTCGGGGTATAATTCTTGTGGCAGAGTCATGGTGGTCTTCTTGTTTTGACGTCTGACTCCACTCTTGGCTTGTTCTTTCCTTGAGCAGAAACTTGTCGATCACAATGAGGAGATGACCGAGATCTTGGTCGAAATGGCCCTCCACCTCGCGAAATTAGAGCAGCTCTGGGCGCTGAAGGCCACGATGGAGGAGCGCCACGCGGGGAGGGAAGCCTGGATGAAGGACGCCGTCACCTAGCTCAGGGATGAAAATTGGGCCCAAGCCGCGAAGATCAGAGGTAAGTCCCCCGAATGCGTCTTCCCGACTGAACTCTTGATGTATTTCTCCAGCTGCGTTGTTCCCGACTGCCCAGTTGCGTCTTGGCCGTAAGGTTGAGTCCATGACTAATCTGTCGTGCAGCCCTCGAAGCTGAGTTGAAGACCCGAACAGAGGGGGAAGCCCCGCTGAAGGAGGCCGAAGAAGCCAAGGCCGGGCTTGAGAAGGTCAAGGCCGACCTGACAGAGGCCAACACTGAGCTCGAACAGGAAAAGGCCGAGTTAAAAGAGGCCACCGTCAAGCTCGGCGAAGAAAAAGCCGAACTGGAGAAAACTGTAGCCAAATGGGAGGCCGACTATGAAAGTAAGTCCCCAACCTGACAGTGATCTTAGCCAATCCATTAGTCATTCCATCTGCAACCGAGCCTGACAAGTTTACTTGCCAGTGGACCTAGACAGACATGAGAGCCAATGTCCAGGCCCAGTATCGGTTCTACACAGAGGAGATAAGAGTCATCAGGGAGTCACGGGAGGCCCTCGTCGGGTCCGTGAAAGGGCTCCTTGACCTCATAGATCCCCGCCCTATGGGAACCAGTTGCAGCAGGATCCCCCAAATAGAGGCGCGTTTTAAGGATGCACCGAGTGCCTTGAAGAAGTACTCGGATGAGCATGTCATTGCCGGCGTGGCCCAGACCCTGGCGATGACCAAGTCCATGTACCCAAGGGCAGATATTGAAGCCATCGGGGAGGGGTTTGCTGAGGAGACAACACCGGAGGAGGTGTTGGAGCTGATTGCCCCGGCGAAGCCAACTACTGAAATAATTACCCGAGACCTGGGTCTGTAAGGGCAACATGTTATGTAGTCTGTATATATAAACTTTTGGAAAAAACATGTGTAAATATGTGTGCAATGCCGCCAAGCATGCTACTCAGTCGTCACTAGCTTTACTTGACCGTGTAGTCTGCGCCGAGTTAGTCTGTTAGAACTTAATAAAAACGTTCGATGTAAGCAGCTGTACTCGGGCAAACATGACAGTCATAGTAAGGCTTCGTAACTGAAGTAAGATAAGCTCGTATGTTATTGACAGAACACATATATACATGCAGCCCCCGACTCACTACTCGGTTGATACAAGCGGCGTAGTGAGTCAGAGAAACTGTACACATGAAAATTATAAAACTCAGGTATAGAAAGGACGTAGCTGTTCTATATTCCATGAGTTGCTGATGAGAGCGCCATCTTCGGTCTTCAGTCGGTAGGCGCCTGGCCGCGTGTCCTCGGCTATAATAAACGGCCCTTCCCAGATTGGGGATAATTTATGCCTGTCTTTGGTGGCTTGTATTTTCCTCAGAACGAGATCCCCGACCAAAAAGGCGCGGCCACGGACATTGCGATTGTGGTAGCGACGTAGGCCTTGAAGATACCTTGCCAACTGGATTGTTGCGGTGTCTCTTGCTTCTTCCAACTGATCCAACTCGACCAGTCGGGTATTGTTAGAGTCATCTTCTGAGTAAGCCCGGACTCGCGGAGAGCCGAACTGTAACTCTGTAGGTAGCATAGCCTCAGTACCGTAGACCAGAAAGAAAGGGGATTGCCCTGTTGCCCGACTGACCGTGGTTCTGAGAGACCAGAGAACAGATGGGAGTTCTTGTACCCACCGGCCCGCATATGGTTGTAGTCGGTCGAGTATCCTGGCCTTGATGCCTTGTAAGACCATACCGTTGGCTCGTTCGACCTGCCCGTTGCTCCGCGGGTGTGCCACAGATGCGTAGCAGATCTTGATGCCGAAATCTTCACAGAAGTCTTGGAATACGCCGCCCGCGAACTGAGTACCGTTGTCGGTGATGATGCGGTTAGGGACTCCGAACCAGTATAGTATACTCATGATGAAGTCCTTTGCTCGTGCCGCTGTAATTGTTGCAACGGGTTTAGCCTCAATCCACTTGGTAAATTTATCCACCGTGACGAATAGATGTGTAAACCCCCGTGGCGCTTTCTTGAAAGGCCCGACCATGTCGAGCCCCCATACTGCGAATGGCCAGGAAATTGGGATAGTTTGGAGTTCCTGGGCTAGGAGATTTGTTTGTCTTGCATAGAACTGGCAACCCTCGCACTTGCGAACAATGTCCTTGGCGTCTGTTACTACTGTGGGCCAGAAAAATCCCTGCCGGTAAGCCTTTGCGACTAACGTCCTGGATGCAGCGTGGTTGCCACATATGCCCGAGTGGATCGAATGCAGAATCTGCTTGCCCTCCTCAGTGGTGACGCAGCGCATGAGGACACCGGATGCGCTCCTTCGGTACAGGTCTTCTCCGACTAGTAGGAAGCTTTTGCTTCGATGCTTGATCTGCTCGGCTTGACTGCGGTCTTCCGGGAGTTCATCGTCCAGGAGAAATTTGACAACAGGAGTCCTCCAGTCTTGACATATGTGCAGCACCTCGTCTGTGACCGGGGTAGGTTCACCTCCTGACTGCTCCAGCGCCGGTTTCTTCTTGACTGATGGCTCCATAAGTTGCTCAACAAAGATTCCCGTCGAAACTGCTTCTCGCTTGGATCCCATGTTTGCCAGCTCGTCGGCCGCGTTGTTGTATTGACGAAGGACATGTGTGATTTCTAGCCCGTCGAACTTGTTTTCCAGCTTGCGGACCTCCTGACAGTATGCCGCCATGGTATCGTCGAGACAAGTCTAGTCTTTCATGACTTGGTTTACCACGAGTTGAGAATCCCCGCGCACAACCAGTCGACGTATGCCAAGTGATATAGCGATGCGGAGCCCGTGAACAAGTGCCTCGTACTCGGCGACGTTGTGGGAAGCCGGGAAGTGGATTTGTAGAACGTACTTCAGTTTTTCGCCAGTAGGGGAGGTCAATATGACTCCAGCCCCGATGCCGCCGATCCATAGGGAACCGTCGAAGTACATTGTCCAGTACTCTAGCTTTGTTGTTGGTGTTGGCAGTTGAACTTCTGTCCACTCGGCCACGAAGTCGGCTAGAGCTTGAGATTTAATTGCTGTCCGTGGCTGAAAAGTGATGTCGAACGCCATTAACTCGAGTGCCCATTTAGCGATTCGGTCGGTGGCTTCGCGATTATGAAGGACATCCCCGAGTGGAAATGCTGTGACCACCGTGACTTGATGTGCTTGAAAATAATACACCAGCTTCCGGACTATGATGAGTAGGCCGTATAGCAGCTTTTGGACCTGTGGATATCTCGCCTTCGAGTCGGCGAGGACCTCGCTGACAAAGTAGACTGGCCGTTGTATTTTTTGAATATGACCCTGTTCGGACCGCTCGACCACCAATACTGTGCTGACTACCTGAGTGGTTGCCGCCAGATATAGCATTAGCGGTTCTTGGGGCATGGGCCAACATGGGAGGTGATGTAAGGAATTGTTTGAAATCTTCGAAGGCTTGCTAGGCTTCCGGAGTCCATTGGAAATTGTCCGCCTTTTTGAGCAGCTTGAAGAAGGGCATGCCCCGTTCGCCCAGTCGGGAAATAAACCGGCTGAGTGCCGCCATGCAGCTTGTCAGCTTCTGGACGTCTTTAAGGTTAGTCGGGGGTGCCATGTTCCTGATGGCGTTGACTTTCTCCAGGTTGGCCTCGATGCCGCGGTGCGAGACGATGAAGCCGAGTAACTTTCCGGATGGCACACCGAAGGCGCATTTTTTCGGGTTTAACTTCATCTTGAATCTTCGAAGGTTTTGGAAGGTTTCTTCCAGGTCAACGATGAGGTCTTCTTTGGACTTGGTCTTGATCACCACGTCGTCGACGTAGGCTTCCACGTTGCGCCCGATTTGGGTGTGCAAACACCGCTGAATGGCCCGTTGATAGGTTGCTCCAGCATTCTTTGGACCAAACGACATTGTGATGTAGCAGTACGCTCCAAACGGCGTGATGAAAGATATCTTTAAGCAGTCTTCCTCCCTCAGGCTGATTTGATGGTATCCCGAGTAGCAGTCGAGAAAGCTGAGTAGGTCACACCCTGCCGTGGAATCAACCTCCTGATCTATCCGGGGAAGACCAAACGGGTCCTTGGGGCACGCTTTGTTGAGGTCGGTGTAGTCGACGCACATGCACCATTTACCGTTTTTCTTCCGGACCAGAACTGGGTTTGCCAGCCAATCCGGGTGATAGACCTCTTTGATGAACCCGGCTGCGAGGAGCTTGGTAATCTCCTCCCGAATAGCATCCTTGCGGTCTTGAGCAAAGCGCCGCAGCCGTTGCTTGACTGGCTTGGCGTCTGTCTTCACGTTTAGGGCGTCCTCGATCACCTCCCTTGGTACGCCCGGCATGTCGGACGGTTTTCACGCGAAGATATCCTTGTTGGCTTGGAGGAAGGTGACGAGCGCGTCTTCCTATTTGGGGTCAAGTCCGGTCCCGACTAGAGCAGTCTTGGAGGGGTCGGAAGGGTCCAGGGGGATCTTCTTCGTGTCAGAGTCCGCTGAAATTCCTGACTTCGCTACTTTTTTCGCCGGAACTTGATCCTGCTCGACTTCTGTTGTGACGGCTTGCCGAATGCTATCACGCCCGACTGCCGCCTCTTGTGATTGATCCAGTTCACAGCTCTCCTTGTCGCAGGTGAAGGCTTGCTTGATGTCGCTGCGGAGGGAGAGGACTCCTACTGGCCCAGGCATCTTCAGCACCATGTATGTATAGTGCGGTATCGCCATGAATTTGGCGAGTGCCGGTCGTCCGAGTATCGCGTGGTACGCGGTCTCGAAGTCAGCAACCTCGAAGCAGACATTTCCGTGCGGAAGTTATCCCGCGTGCCGAAGGTTACCGGCAAGGTTATCTGCCCAGAGTGGAGTTGATGACAGGCCAGGAATTATCCCATGGAAGGGCGCAGTGCTCGACCGTAGTTCTGAACAAGGAATCTTCATCTCGTCCAAAGTCTTGGCGAACAGGATATTGAGTGCGCTACCTCCATCGATGAGGGTTTTCTTCAGCCTGATGTTTACCGGGTCCAGGACGAGTGGATAGCGTCCTGGGTGGGAAACCCGATCTGGGTGATCTGCGCGATTGAAGGTGATGGCCATCTCTGACTAGCGCAGGTACTGGGGGGTGTCCGTCGTAGAGACCGTGTTGATGTCGCGTGCCGTTAGCTTTTGTTTGCGCTTGGACTCGTATGCGGACGGCCCTCCGAAGATGTGGTTGTGCTCGGCCTGAGGATCTTGAAAATCGTCGACCGGACCCTGATCTGGCTTGTCTTTGTCCTTGTCGGCGCCAGATAATGAAGCCTGCTCAGAGGCAAACTTCTTGAGCATGTAGCAGTCTTTGGCCGCGTGCTTGCCCTTGGGGTGGAATGGGCATGGCCCGCTCATGACTTTCTGGTAGTCGTTATTCCGCTGGGGCCGCGACCGAGTGCGCTCCATGTTGGCCATCTCGTTGTCTGACTTCCGTTTACGACTGCCAGACTAGTTTTGAGACGGCTCGTTGTCAGTTTTCGCCTTTTGGTCCTTCTGCCGGGACTCCTTCCTCTCGTCGAGGGCCTCTGCGACCGCTTCAGCCGACTTGGCGTATTTATTGGCCATGTCGAACAGGGCTCGGACAGACGGCGGTGGTTTCCAAGTGAACTTCGCGATGAATGGGGCGTCCTTTACTCCCTTGCGGAAAGCGGCGATGACAGCCTCGTCGCGGATCGTTGGGATCTTGTTGCGCTTCTTGGAAAACCTCTTGATGAAATCTCGCAGGGACTCGTTCTTCTTCTGGTGCAGCTGATAAAGATCGTGCTTTGAAGACGGCCTCTCGTAGGTCTCCTGAAAATTCGCGATGAACCGCTCCCTGAGTTCTCCCCAGGAACCGATCGACCGCTTCGGGAGGCCTGTCAGCCATGTCCTCGCCGAGTCGGCTAGTGTGACCGGGAGGTAGTTAGCCATGGCTTTGTTGTCGCCCCCAGCAGCTCGAACTGCTAGGGTATATACGGTGATCCAGGACTCGGGATTTGTCGTGCCGTCATACTTTTCGATCCCCGTGGGCTTAAAGCCAGTCGGCCAGTGGACGTCCTGCAGTTCCCGAGTGAAAGTTGGGATCCCTTCATCTTCATGGGGGCTCGGGCTCTGACCACGGCGGTTGAACCACTCGTGATGGAGGCCAAAGCGCTCATTTTCGTCTTCCAGTCGGCGGCGCTCATCCTCTTGTCGCTCACAGCGCCGGGCGCTGATAGAATGGCGAAGGTCGTGCTGTATGCGCTCTCGGAGGTCTTGATTAGGCCGGCGATCATACTGGTGATGGCGCCGGTTGTTGTTATTATTATTGCCAAGTGTAGTTTGCCTAGACTCTTCGCGTGGCCGACTTGAGCCAGCCGCCCGACACTGAGCGGATGTGGACGAGCCCGCCGCTGGAGATCCCGACCTATTAGTCGGTATTATGGTGTCGCCCGACTGCTGTTGTTGGCAGGCAGCAGCCGTGATCATCGCCTTGATCTTGGCGATGGTTGGGGTGGCCTGGTGGTCAGGCCTGAGCTAGAGCGTGTCCAGCAAAGTTGCGGCGTGACGAAGACGTCGTGATCGCCGACTTTAGTTTGGAGAATCTGCTGCTGGGCTGCTCGCCCAGCTCTGCGCAGCCCGTTGTTGCGAGCCTCGCGATCAGCTTCCTCCTGTTGTTGCAGTCGGCGCGCCTCCTGCTGCTGCTCGTCTTGTAGTCGGCGCACCTCGGAGGGTGGTGTTGAAGCCATGAAGATCTCGCGGGGGAGGAGAAAGCTTGCCAAACTGGAGTCCAAACTGGCGTTCGAACCGTTATCCGACTTGGAGTTGGACTCTGAGTAGTTTATCGAAGTGAGAACGACCCCAACCTCTGTAGATCCAATCTGAAACGGCGCTTGGCCGTGTCCAAACTGAATCATAGGAGATCGGGTTTGTTGCGCGGAGTGTAAATCCGCAACGTCGCCGAGTCTATGTGGGAGATTGACGATCTGCCCCCTTCTCGGCCCAACCCGGGCTGGCTCGAGGCCTAGCGCAAGTCGGACGCCGAAGGAGAGAGTTGTCCCTATGCTTGGCGATGTGAAGGACTGCCGCAGTAAGTCGGAGAAGGAGATCGTGACGTCCTGTGAGCTGACTGGCGCTACGTCGGCTGGCTCCTCGGCCGGCTGGATTAGATCTGCTCCGGCCAAGGTGAGGTTGCCGATCTGGTCGGCAACGAAATCGAGGCTTCTGAAAGAAATCTTGTCTCTGGGGGAGAACTTGTTGCCGTCGACTCCGTTTGTTGGATCCATCGGATTCGCTGATGAAGAGTTCGCCGGAGCCCCTACCTGGCGCGCCAACTGTCGATGCTTTACACCGGCAATAAAACTATGGGGCTACTCGGCGATGGTGAATTCGGTGGATTGCAGAGGAACACTGAAGATTTATACTGGTTCAGGCCCTCGATGTGAGGTAATACCCTACGTCCAGTTGAGGTGTTATTCCTCTGAGATGTTTGATGATCGATGATCTTGCGTCTTCTCTTTTTCGTTGCCCTGAGGGGCGCGCTGCCTCCCTTTATGTACTAGGGGACAGGGGTACATGATAAGGATCCCAGCCGGATACGGCCAAGGGACATCCTTCTTAGAGATAGAAACCTATCCGACTAAGACTATGCTTTCTTGTTATACAAGGTAAAGCCTGCCGGGTGCTATCTTATCTCTAATTACATGATTCGGCCCATCCTCTATCTGAGTGGTCCATATACTAGTAATGAGGTACCCGGGGCCCATGGCCTCCACAATAAGGCCTGCCGGGTGCCATCTTATCTCTAATTACATAATTTGGCCCATATTCTATCCGAGTGGCCCATATACTGATGATGAGGTACCCAGGGCCCATGGCCTCCATAGGGGGATAGGGTTAAAGAGTAGGAATCCCAGTCGGACTCCGACCAAGTGATTTCCTTCAAGGAATACAACATGCCCGACTAGGACTATATCCTTTCCTTGTCGTGCAAAGTAATGTATGCCGAGTCCTATTGTACCCATAATTACAAGGTTAGGCCTATCCTCTATCCGAATGGCCCTAATGCTTCTCATGAGGTACCCGGGGCCCATGGCCTCCACACTTCGGCACGCGGGTAAATTTCTGCACAGAAAACATCTGTTTTGAGGTTGTGGACTTTGAGACAGCCTACCATGCCATACTCGGACGACTGGCACTCGCCAAATTCATGGCAATACCCCAATATACATACATGATGGTCAAGATGCCCGGACCAATAGGAGTACTCTCCCTTCGCAGCGACATCAACCAATAGGATTGCTGCGAGCTGGCCCAGTCGCACGAAGCCACAGTCGAACGGAGCAACATCTGACTAGAGGCAACAACTTCAAAGGAGGACGAGGAGGTCCCGGCAAAAAAAAGGCGGCCAAGTCGGGAATTTCAGCAGAGTCAGAAACAAAAAAGATCCCCTTGGACCCTTCCGACCCTACGAAGACGGCACTTGTTGGGACTAGACTCGACCCCAAGTAGGAAGATAAGCTCATCACCTTCCTCTAGGCGAACAGGGATATATTTGCTTGGAAGGCTTCCAACATATCTAGTGTACCAAGGGAGGTGATCGACATTCTCTGACCATCAAACTGGACGCCAAACCAATCAAACAACGACTACAGCGATTCTCACAAGACCGCAAGGCTGCTATCCATGAGGAGATAACCAAGCTCCTGGCAGCCGGGTTCATCAAGGAGGTCTATCACCCGGATTGGCTGGCAAACCCAGTCTTGGTCTAGAAGAAGGACGATAAATGGCCTCCTCGCCAACTTAAAAGAAACTTTGCAAAGCCTTTGATGATTGAAGATGAAGCTAAACCCGGAAAAGCGTGCCTTTGGAGTACCTTTAAAAGAAACTACTCGTTTTCATTGTTTCACATCGAGGCATAGAGGTGAACCCAGAGAAGATCAACACAATCATGAACATGGCTCCCCCTACTAGCCAGAAGAACGTATAGAAGCTGACCGGCTGCTTGGCGGCACTCAGCCAATTTGTTTCCTGACTAGGCAAACGGGGCATGCCATTTTTCAAGTTTCTGAAGAAAGTTGACAATTTCCAATGGATGCCGGAAGCCTAACAAGCCTTTGAAGACTTCAAGAAGTTTCTCACATCGACACCCGTGTTAGTATCACCAATGCCCCAAGAACAACTCATGCTATACCTTGCAGCAACTACTCATGTGGTCAGCACGGTTCTGGTTGTCTAGCGTGAAGAGCCAGGACATGTCCAAAAAGGACAACAACCAGTTTACTTCATCAACGAGGTCCTAGGCAAATCCAAGATGCGATATCCCCAAGTCCAGAAGTTGTTGTACGGATTACACATCACTGTCCGGAAGCTAGTGCACTATTTTCAATTGCACCAAGTTACAATTGTCACGTCATTTCCACTCAGAGATATTCTACACAATTGTGAAGCCACCGGCAAAATTGCTAAATGGGCACTCGAGTTGATGGCGTTTGACATAGTTTTCCAACCACGGACAGCAATCAAATCTCAAGCACTCGCCGACTTCATAGTCGAGTGGACAGAAGTTCAATCGGCTACACCTGCGGACAAGCTTGAGTACTAGACAATGTACTTCAATGGTTCTCTACGGATCGGAAGAGTAGGAACTGGTGTCGTTCGGACATCACCCAGCGGAGAAAAACTCAAATATGTCCTTCAAATACACTTCCCAGCATCCCACAACGTCACGAGTACGAAGCACTCATCATGAGCTCTGTATCGCCATATCGGTCGGTATCCGACGGTTGGTGGTTCGTGGAGATTCCCAACTAGTGGTGAACCAAGTTATGAAAGATTGGACGTGCCTAGCTGAAAACATGGCGGCATATTATCAAAAAATGCATAAGTTGGAGAACATAGTTCGGACATGTGAGAAATGCCAAAATTTCACTTAGCAAACACATCTGCTAGCTCAAGAGTTGCAGACAACCCCAATATCTTGACCCTTTGCTGTCTGGGGGCTTGACATGGTCGGGCCGTTCAAAAAGGCAATAGGAGGGTTCACACATCAGTTTGTCACGGTGGACAAGTTGACAAAAGTGATTGAGGCAACACGCATTTGTCTACCAATTTGGAGTCCTCAATTACTTAATAACGGACAATGGCACTCAGTTCACTGGTGGCATCTTCCAAGATTTCTGCGACGAATTGGGCATAAAGATCAGTTATGCTTCTGTGGCTCACCCATAGAGCAATGGGCAGGTCGAGCATGCAAATGGCATGTTCCTACAAGGTATCAAGACTAGGGTGTTCGACCGACTATGACCATATGTAGGGCAATGGGTACAGAAACTCTCATCTGTTCTCTGGTCACTTTGAACCACGGTCACTCAATGTAACACCCTGAAACCATCTCAAGTTATAAATCATGCGTGAATCCTAATTTCTAGAAATTTTAAAATAAGGAATGAGACTTGAACATATAGAAATCCTCAAGAATAAAATTCAATTTGGCTTGTGGGTATTTTTCTTAAATTTCCCTTGTCCTATAATGCACTCTCAATTTTTACTGGAATTTTTAGAGCATTTAAACTAAATTTAAAGTAACAAAAACAATCATCAGAGTTTATTAAAAAGAAAACTAAATTTAAAACCCTTTCCTCTCTCGGGCCATAATTGGCCCACGAAACCCTTCGGGCCACCCCGCCACCCGGCCCCCCTTCCACTCCACCTGGGTTGGCTTCGACCCAACTCTCTTCCTCCCCCTCCCCATCCTCGCCCGGCACAGCCGCACCCGCGCCCGTGCCCGCCACTAACAGGTGGGCCCCACGTGTCGGAGGCATCTTCCATCTGGCGCCTCTCTCTCCCCCCCAAAAACCCTAGAACTCCCCACCTCCAAATTCACTTCCCTGAGTGGTTTAATTCTAAAATTAAGTTGGGGGTTTTATTGCCCGTTAACTCCCCATCAATTCCCCCTTGATTCCCCATTCAATCATGCACTAAAATGATGGATTTAATTCGGGTTATTTCACTCGCCATTATCGGCCGTGGACGAGCTCCCGGAGCTTCGTCTCCTCTTCTCCCGGGCTATAAGATGGCAGAATCACCCTCTCCTTCCTCTCCTTTGCAAATCCCGATCTCCCTCTCCTTTAATCCTCATTTCTTCGAGTTTTCCTCTCTCCTTTCAATCGGAGCTACTCCGGCGAGCTCTTCCACTTCACCAGAGCCCTGCCCGGCCTCGCCGCCCTCACCCCCAGATGCACAACGTCACAAGCTACCCCGGCATCACCTCCTCTCCGCTCGCCGACTGCCGAAGCCGCTTCATCGATGCTGACCCGAACCACCGCCCGCCGTCACCGTCATCCACCCAGCGTCGCCGTGCTTTGGGTGAGGACCTCGGCCCGTGCTGAAGCCATCCCCATCCCATCTCTCCCCCTCCCGTGCTCTCGCGGAGCTCCCGCTCCGCCACGTGCGGCGGCGGCTCGGCCCCGAGCCACCGACACTGGATGTTGGCTATGCCGACATGGTGCCCACGTGGCTGCCACGTCCGCATCCTTTTCCCGCTTGGCAGCACAGTGGCCACCTGTGTGTGCGCTGGCGTGGCACCTAGTGGGGTCCACGCGTCAGTGTCTCATACTCTTCGTAACCCGTGGATCGCCTCGGTGCGCTTGGTCCATGGTGAACCGAGAGGCTGCATGGTGGGTCCCAGCCGTCAAAGGCTCAGTCCACACCCCCTCTCTTGATGACGTCATAAAAAGGAATTTTCCATATAAAAATTATTGAACAAATTCGCAAAACTCCATTTAAATTGCATTAGAACTTCGAATGGCCATATCTTGGTCATACGAACTCCAAATTGACCCGTTCAAGTCTTCAAAATTTTCCTTAAAATGTCTAGAACCCAATTATGTGCTTTATTTATTCTGTTTTTATGCATTTTCTTAGAATAAAGCCAATTTTCTTTGCATATGTCGTGTAGACGCCGCTGCTCCCGATTCTCCGCTTTACTTCGAGGTTGCTGCTGAAGAATTTGGCTGCTAGCAAGGCAAGTCATACCCACTTCCTTGTACATATTGATTACCCATGGATTTGTAAAATTATTTTTATTTAAATTAATGCATTATGCTTTATGAAAATTCCTGCAATAATATTGTTTTATTATAGCCTATTCATAAAATCCTTGTTATAGCCTTATTATTGGTAATACTCCTTGACAACCTTAGGTAACTAAAAACCAGCTAGTATTTGTGTGTATCTATAATGAAAACTAGCTACCTTAGTGTGGGTGCCATGGGCCCCGGGTACCTCATGACAAGCATATGGGCCACTCGGATAGAGGATGGGCCTAGCCTTGTAATTAGAGATATAGCTAGATTTGGCAGACTTCGCCTTGTATAGAAAGGAATATACAGTCCTAGTCGGGTGCGTTATATCTCTAAGGGGAGATCTCCTAGTCGTAATCCGATGGGGACTCCTACTTTGTAACCCTGTCCCCCAGTATATAAGGGGAGGCAGGGCGCCCCATGAGGGCAGAAGAGCACACATAAGCTCAAACGGCCATACTGTTCATCAGAATCGCCACCATAATTCCTCAAAGGAATACATACAAACTGGACGTAAGGTATTACCTCACAACGAGGGCCTGAACCAGTATAAAATCTCCCTGTGTTCCTTTGCAATCCACCGAGTTTCCATCCGCCGAGTAGCCCCATATATTTATTGCCGGTGTAAAACATCGACAGTTGGCGCGCCAGGTAGGGGCTTCGGCGCGATCTACATCTACAAGCTCGATGGATCTAGCAACCGGAGTCGACGGCAGCAAATTCTCTCCCGGAGATACAACCTCATTCGGAAGCCTCGACTTCGTCGCCGACTAGATCGGCAATCTCACCTTGGCCGACTCGGACTCGATCCGATCTGCCAGGGAACCTGCCGACTCCGCGCCAGTCGGCCGACACGATGCTGCAGCAATCTTTCACGACATGCTGCGGCAATCTCCAATACGCCCTAGTCCAAGGACAACTCTTTCTTTCAGTGTTCGACTCGGACTCGGCTTTGAGCCAGCTGAGATCGGGCCAAAAAAAGAAGAGATCGTCAATTTCCCGTTCGGACTCGGCGATGCCACGGATATCTACAATCTACATCCGACGCGGCAAGCCCGATCCTCTAGAGTCCGACTCGGATACGGCCTAGAGCCGCTCGAGATCGGATCTAGGGAGGTCGGAGTTGTAATCAACCTCATCAACTATTTCGACTACGACTCTCAGTCGGACTACGACTCTCAGTCGGATTCCGACTCTAAGTCAGACAACAGTTCGGCAAGCTTCTCCCCGCAACGAGAAATCTTCATGGCATCCAAAGGCTCTACTCCTACTCAGGAATCACGCCGACTACGCAAGCAACAAGAGGAGGAGGCCTGCCGACTGCGAGAACAACAGGAGGAAGAAGCAAGACGCCTGCACGCCCGCAACGACGGCCTACGCAGGGCTGGGCGAACCGCTCAGCAACAAACCCTCCAAACAAAAGTCGGCGACCACGACGTCTTTGTCACGTCACAACTGAACATCGTGGCCGCCACAACCCTACTGGACACGATCCAGCTTGGGCCTGATCACCAGGCCACCCCGACCATTGCAAGGATAAAAGCCATGCTTACCGCTGCTGCATGTCAGCAGCACCAACAGTCGGGCAAACACACTCATACCAATCAGTCGGTCGGCTTTCCCAGCGGCAGTCTCGTCCACCTCAAAGCGACGCCGAGCGGCCGGCTCTAGTCGGCTGCACACGGGGTCGCGCCAAACGTTACTCAGGACCCCCAACAACAATTGGCGGCTCCGAGGCCAACCACGGCATAACCTTCAGCAAGACACCAACGCTCGGCACTGCGAACGAGAAGATGACGAGCAACGCCGACTGGAAGACAGGAACGAGTGCTTCGGCTTCCACCACGAGCGGTTTCGCCGCCGTAGTCGGGGTCGGAGTCCTCATGAAGATGGAGTACCGGCCTTCACCCAGGAGCTACAACAGGTCGACTGGCCGTCGGGTTTCAAGCCTACAGGCATCGACAAATACGACGGCAAGACCAATCCCAAGTCCTGGGTCACGGTCTACACTTTGGCGATCCGAGCAGCTGGAGGAAATCACAAAGTCATGGCTAACTACCTCCCGGTCGCTTTAGCCGACTCAACGAGGACATGGCTAACAGGACTTCCCAAGCAATCAATCAGCTCCTGGGGGGAACTCCGAGAACGCTTCATCGCCAAACTTCTAGGGGACATACGAGAGGCCATCTTCCGAGTACGACTTATATCAGTTGCATCAAAGGAAGAACGAGTCTCTTCGTGACTTCATTAAGAGGTTTTCTAAGAAGAAGAACTCAATCCCTAACGTCAAGGATGAGGTCGTCATCATCGCCTTTCGAAAAGGAGTCAAAGACACCTCGTTCATCGACAAATTCACACGGAAGCCTCCCAACTCTGTCAAGGCTTTATTCGACATGGCGAACAAATACGCCGACTCAGCCCACGATGTTGCTGAGGCCCTTGAAGATAAAAAGGCATCCTGACAGAGGAAGCGGGAGGGCACCAACGACGCGGTCCCGACTAAAGCCAAGAATCGCAAACGCAAGTCAGACGGTTTCATTGTGGCAGTCGGTCACAATCGTCTTCGACTTTCAACAACTGAAGATTATCAGAACAACAAGTGACATGCTCGGGGGCTCACAAGCTCAAACGCAAGGATGGCATCCCCACGCGAAATAACCGAACAGCTAGTCGCTTCCTGATAATATTTCTTCACTCGCCTTACGCAATGCCACTTACACCTAATAGGTGCACAAGCTCACTGTTCTTGTTTTGCTCTTAAATGATTGCAAAAGTACTTGAGTAGCATAAACCTTGATCCGTGAAACTTTGCTCCATGAAAGACGAACTCAAGTCACCCAAAACGCGTGTCTGGGAAAGTGCCATGAGCCAACTCCCGACGCTAGGGGGCTATGACTAGTCAGGCAGAGTGTTTAAACGTAAGGGGTCAACTACTCGGGAAAATTAATATCCAAAAGAGGAAAAAACTCGTATTTACATGTATTGTAAAATACATTTTATTCCGATGATTGTTTTCATCATCAGATGCTACTCATCCAATATCTTTATATTGCAGGCCCAACTCCGGATACGCGTGACAGGAACTCAGGGCTGCGAGCCTATCTCCTACGCTCGGGGGCTGGACAAGTCTGCCAAAATACACTCGGGATGCTCCATGAGGGCTACTTACCGAGTACTTGCGCCAGTCGGGACGTCATCTTCCCCGGCTATGCTCCATGTGAGCTGACAACCGACTTTCGGCACTAGTCGGGGGTCGTATATCACTCGGCTGGGTAAGGTATGCCCCATGAGGGTCGCCAGCCGAATCCTATGCTAATGCTAGGTTCGGGTACCTTATTTGGTCACAACTCTATCAGGTTGGGTACGCCCCATGAGGGTCGCTAGCCAAATCCTATGCTAATGCAAGGTTCGGGTACCTCGCTTGGCTATAACTCTGTTGGGTAGGGTATGCCCCATGAGGGTCACTAGCGAATCTTATGCTAATGCAAGGTTCGGGTACCCTGCTCGGCTCTCCTGAAGTCAGAGAAGACTTACATCATCAAAGCGCATTCGGAGTTCTCATGCACCGCGTCACACTTGAGGAGGGCAAGTAGATCCTGCAATATACCTACTCAGACTTCTGTGGCAACCAGGTTGCATTCGGAACGTAAGTCGGAAAGGCTTGCGAATAAGGATTTCTCTGGCTGATTGCGGTTACTGACACCAAAAACTCATCCTGACATGCGAGGGATGGTGATTTTATAGAGCCTACATTGGGTGGGTCGGTTTAGACCGGCGTACTCGGTAACGGGCTACCAAGATATGAGTTCCTACAGTAGCATGCTCCATGTGGGCCGCCCGCAGGCTGAGTTGAAATTATAGCGCTGGTGCTACCAACAGGAGCCGATGAGGTAAACAAATATGCTTCATGAGAGCCTTATTGCTAAACATATATGTTTGGGTATCTGTTTTATCCACCAGGTCTCGAGGATATATCCTTACAAGGATCACAAGCTGGTCTTCATTAAAATTGGGGATGCAGGTATCTTTCTCGGGTACACCTGACCACGCCGTGGATTTATTTTCATAAAGTGGTACTCGGCCTACATGCGTGGCCATCAGTTGCCATGAGCAACATTATTCCCACTGACATGATGTGGAAGAGTCTAACTTTCGAGTAGTGCACTACTTGGGAAAGTATAAATTTCTCATTCCCGCTGACATGATGAGGAGGAGTCTAACTTTCGAGTAGTATACTACTCGGGAAAGACTATAAACATTCTTCCAGCTGACGAGCTGAAGAGTCTAACTTCCGAAAGGGACGCCGCTCGGGAAAGACTATAAACACCTTTTCCAGCTGACATGAAGCTGACGAGTCTAATTTTCGAGTAATATATTACTTGGGAAAGACTATAAATAATCATCTCGGCTGACATGATGCCGACGAGTCTGATTTTCGAGTAATATACTACTCGGGAAAGACTACAAACACACATTCCGACTGACATGAAGTCGAAGAGTCCCACATACGAGTAGTTCCCTACTCGGCAAGACTATAAATCATATTCCGGTTGACATGATACCGAAGAGTCTCATATACCAGTAGTAATCTACTCGGGAAAGACTTCCAGGTTAAAGATCTTTGACTTTATGTTTAATTGTCTTCACAATTAAGCACAAAGTCGGGGGCTACACCTAATAGGTGCATCTATTCGGCGCACGCTATTCATACTTCTACATGGAGCCCTTCATAGCCTCGCTGCCAGCTGACATGAAGCAGGACTTGGGAGAAGAGGCACTCGGACAAAGAGTACTCGGGAGCAATGCACTCGGGAATACTTCACCATGGAGGATGAGCACTCGGCATCAGCTGTGACTCAACTATGAAGGTCTCGGGGGCTACTGTTGGTGCGATGGGCCCCGGGTACCTCATGACAATCATATGGGCCACTCGGATAGAGGATGGGCCTAGCCTTGTAATTAGAGATATAGCTAGATTCGGCAGACTTCGCCTTGTATAGAAAGGAATATACAGTCCTAGTCGGGTGCGTTATATCTCTAAGGGGAGATCTCCTAGTCGTAATCCGATGGGGACTCCTACTTTGTAACCCTGTCCCCCAGTATATAAGGGGAGGCAGGGCGCCCCATGAGGGCAGAAGAGCACACATAAGCTCAAACGGCCATACGGTTCATCAGAATCGCCACCATAATTCCTCAAAGGAATACATACAAACTGGACGTAAGGTATTACCTCACAACGAGGGCCTGAACCAGTATAAAATCTCCCTGTGTTCCTTTGCAATCCACTGAGTTTCCATCCGCCGAGTAGCCCCATATATTTATTGCCGGTGTAAAACATCGACACTTAGGTTATGCTTAGCCCATGCTTTAATTAGTAACAACATGATTCATTTATGAGATAATTGGGGAAATGACAAGAAAATAATGTTAGACTTGGTTTTGGCTGGTTAGCCTGGACATGAATCTTCCCAATTCAAAATTCCCCAAAAACTCTATTTTTGTATGGGCTTGAGGTGCATGGATGGTTCTGTTAGTCGCACCTCGACCGTCATAAGGACCAGTCTTCGAGCCTCAGTTGCAAAGCATAACACATGAGGAAGTTGTGTCTGGTGAGTAAAGATGTACACCTCTAGTCAGAGTATAATGTATTCGAATAGCCATGCCCTCGGTTATGGGCAAGCCTAGCAATGTACCCAAGTTAGAGTTTTCGCTGTTAAAAATGAATAATGGATCAATGGTTAAAATGTGATGGTTGACCGGGATGGGTCTGGTTAGCCTTGGGTTAGGCAAGAACTAGATAAGCGTGGTATACGCTACATTGGGATAATTTGATCGTAGAAATAGGATCGGATACCTAAAATTTGTGATAAAAAGATTATGGTATAAAATAAAATGTTGTTTAGTGCAAAATAGCCCTCTTAATCCCCTTGTACTCCTTTAGCACTATTGGTGCATTATTCCCGGGTATGATTTGTTGAGTACTTGGATGCTACTCAGTCTTGCTCTATTTATTCCCAATCTAGATGATGAGTACCCTAGTGCTAAAGGCTTCGACGTCTAACTCGTACCTGCCGTCAAGTGCCTGTGGGCCTGGTCCCCAGCTTTTCTAGTTCTGAACTATATTTGTTTATCTTTGCTTGTCTTGGCCTTTGGTCGCCGATGTAATAATTTAAACTATGTTATTGCTTCCGCATGTGTACTCTGATATTAAACAACATTCTATTGTGTACCTTACCTCCTAGGACCAGGATTAATACACTTGCGTATGGAAATTGTTGTGTGATTTTCGGGCGCTACACTCGGGCATTGCCCCTTTCTTTCTGGTCTATGGTGATGAGACCATGTTAACCACCGAGTTGGAGTTTGGCTCTCCATGAGTCTAGGCCCACTTTGAAGACAAATCAAATGACGATCGACTAGTCAAGCTTGATCAGTTGGAGGAAGCAAGGGACATCGCTACAATTCAGTCGGCAAGATATCTTTAAGGCTTGCATCGCTATCACAGTCATAATGTTCGTGGCCGTGCTTTTTCGGTAGGCGATCTTGTATTAACAAAAATACAAACCACCAAAGATAGGCACAAATTATCTCCCTTATGGAAGGGGCAATTCATTATTACCGAGGTGACACGCCCGAGGGCTTATTGACTGAAGAACGACGATAGCACCCTGATCAACAACTCATGGAATATAGAACAGCTACATCTTTTCTATAACTAATCATTGTATTATGATTAGTTCATATATATGAATAAAGTTTTTTACTCTGACCCACTACACCGATTATTTCTGACCGGGTAGTGAGTCGAGGGCTACATGAGGATATCACATCTTTTGTTCTTGTTCAAACCAAATTCGAGTCTATTTTATCTTAGTCACAAAGTCTCATAACGATTGTGCTAACTTATACCGAGTACAAACTTGATGGATAAACATCTTTTAAGTTGGTCCTTATCGCTTGCTATATTTTAACTAGTCGGATAAAACTAATGACGACTAAGATAACTCAAGCACTCAGACAGATTTCAGCAACAATACATAAGCTTATGTATTTACAATATATGCAAACTGCAAGTGTCTTCTGTACACAACATACTTAAGAGTTCTTTCATGCAGATACAATTACAATGGCAATTCTTCCGTAATGGATTTGACAGCTGCATTTGCTTCATTAATCAGCTCAAGTGCCAGCTCCGGCGTAGTTCCTTCAGTAAACCTCTCGTCAACTGCCTCAATATCCACTCGGGGAAAAAGCAACTTCACAGTGGCAAGGGCCTAAGTGATTCCTAAGGATGCGTGCTGAGTGACAAAAGTCTTCAATACCACCGGAGCTGACTGGAGTCTTTCAAGCACAATAGCTGGTGTGGTGGAGCTAGTGCTTCCCTCAGGCTGCAGAATGTTCAACAAAGCTTGGGCCGAGTCCATAATAGCACTCTGGGAGTCCTCCACTACTTTTATCTGCTCGCCAAATGAGCTGAACTGTGATTGCACCTTAACCTTGTAATCTGTCACACAAAGACATGCTATGAGAAAATCTGGCAACTCAACCAATTGGAACTCCAAAGCAGACAAGCAACTTACCTACAAACTAAGCATCAATCTTGGACTTTGCCTTCTCAAGATATTTCAGCTCTTTCCTCAGAAGCTCGAGCTCCAGGGACCGGTTGTGTGTGGTGGTCTCATGAACTGTAGTTAGTCATATATAAGAAATCAGTAATGAGAAGAAGCTACCGGGAGCTACTCGGCGAACAGAAGGACTTACCCCGAATAGTCCCAATCTTCTCAAACTTTTCATCATGCAGCTCATTCACTGTAGTGTGCAGGCAGTTTTCCCTCTCCTTGCCAGTGCATTGGAGTTTATCCTTCTCCGCCTGGAGCCAGGTGAGTTGTGCGATCTAAGGAGTGAGCCTGGCAAATGCTCAGGTCATCTTCTCGGACCGAGCAGTGATTTTCTGCAACAAGACAATCCATCATCAGCATGACAATACAATCGACAATGAAGCTGAGTCAAACCGAGTCAGACTAGGCACCTGGACCTGCTGCAAAGCCTTGATGGTAGCCTCGTACAGCTCGATCTGCTCCTTGTTGATGGCATCTTCATCTAAGGTCAGGCAATCCACACTCCAATCAAGATTTGTCCCGTGGAACACTCTTGGGGGATTGCGCGGAGGAGCTCCGAGCAAGAGGACGCCACTTTATTCAGAAGAAGATGATGATGGCCGCGAAGGAGTTGGTGGCCTTGGGTCAGCAGGAGGGGCTGGCTCTATGATGGGCTCAGCAGCTGTCGATAGCTGGCTGCTTGGGCTCTTGGCTAGGTGGGGCTGGTTGAACAGCCGAGTGCATTGCTTCACCCTCAGGGCTAGGGCAGCACTCGGCTCAGGCTGTGGTGCTTCAGCCTCAGCCTCAGTCGGGGTTAGGTCAGCGATGGATGTTGGTGGCGCAGGCCTCTTGGGGTTCACGTCACTTAGCTTCATGCGAATAAACACAGCATTCAAGACATTGCAATCTACTTCAAACTATTTAAAGATAGAAGACTACATACCTCATGAAAATCTTAAACCTTCATCCCTGTAAAAAAATGTAGCTATTAAATACAATAACTGGCTATTAGGTTGCTACATATATCTTTCTATAAAACCTAACTTCTAATTTTCTAATCAAACTTCTTTCCCCATTGGTTCACTGTACCCGACCAGTCCTTTGCATAACACTGGAACCCATATAGCAAAGGCTGCTAGTGGCTGCATCTAGGCTATGACGTATCTTTTTTTCTTTAGCTAGGCAATTATATATTTTTAAAATAATTGAAAATTCATTTTGGCTTTTGCTTTAATGAAGCTGAAGCCAATTCCAATTATTACAACAGTCAAAACGATTATGAATTACAAAACACGGTTTGATATAAAATAAGAGAACTAACTTAAACACCAACATAACGACAGAGATAATAACTTATTGCTAAACTTTCGTTCATGGTCTCACATTTTCTCTCCACGCTACTTAGGATTCTGTTGATGTGAACAATACTAAAACTTACTGATTGTACCCGCTCTTATAGGCTTATTATATATAGCACGTAGCATGCTGATTAACGCTACTGGTTAATTTAAACTAATCAATATGGACCATGTGTCGTGTGGTTCGGCTCCACTATAGAAACGAAAAACTACCTTTCGCAAAGGATAGAAATCACAACTAGCTGATGTACCTCCGATCCCGTGACGCATGCAGCGTGGAAAACAGCCGTACCGGCTCTTAAGTCAACAGTATATAGGGATACGACGGAAAAATTATTTTATTAACGTGACGTGGTCTCATAAACTCTAAAACTCTATTTTTAAGTTATTAATAGACCATTTTTTGTTTAATCATATGAATAATTATCCGTATATCATGTTTGATAATTATTCAAAGTAATAAATTTATTTTTTAGAATCTTGTTTAATATCTTTTATATTTTGTTACATATTTTTAATATTTTATTATCTAATTTGATCTAAATTGTCACTATTTGGTATACAATGGTAGTGTCAGAAACTTATATTTTTATATAATATCAAGTTATGATTGTTTGACTAAAAAAATAGTATAAAGATATTTGATTTATATAGTTGTATGTATTTAAATCTCCAAAAGAGACATAATATTATAAAATAAGTATATTTATTTGTAAATATTAAATTTTCACTAAATTCTAATTAATTATCCATATTTCGATTAATCATTTGACCATACCATCTTGAGTCGACGTCAGTGTTCCGTCTTTCACGATACTGAACGCATATATCATGGACGCATAAATCGGAGTCCCGACCTCGCGTAACAGTCTTTTCGTCCAGACACAGAAGCGATCGGGAGTGAATGGACGCGTGCAAAATTCAACGACGACGTGCGGCAGGTTTAATCCGGCATCCCGGAGTTTGAAAGATATCAACGACGTCCAGCCAGCATACCGCACATGCTCGTTGTCTTTTGAGTGCTGACCTTCTAGAGATGTCTTTGCCAATCCCAGGCTTTTGTTTTTTCCAACTACAGCAATTCAAAATGGAAACATGGAAGTGTACTACCGTGCGTTGAAGCCATTGGACATCCAAAAAGCAAGGTCTCTTGGTTTTAAAATATAGTAAGCTAAGATTAAATTTGATATAATCTATAACTATGAATTTAAACATGTTTTTGTTTAAATTTATAGTCCTAAGGATATCAAATCCAGTCCTAAATTACTATATTTTTAGAATAAAGAGAGTATAGGATACTGCCAGGTACATAATCCTGGCATAATCAATATAGAGACATACCTCGTAACATCATTTAGGTATCGATATTACATTATTTTAACCATCATGTAAGATTAGTTTATAATTCTTTTATTATGGAATTCATCCATAATTCATTCCCAATTTTTTATAAAGTAATAACTAGGAGATTACCCCTATTGATTCAGTACGCTACGTGATAGGTACACCAAAATTTCTACTGGAATTAATGGTCAAACTTTCAGATCATGTGTCAAGTCAGCTACGAATTGTAAAAAAAAATAAAAGTACTTTTAAGCAAGACAAATATCGCACCCTTTTATTTGATCCAAGAACAATATTTTTTCTGTTTCCCAACTTAACGTCTAAACATTTGTTATTTCTGGATACTTAAAACTTTGGAGGTACATACGTATTTGCAACAAAAGCTACTTATTACATGCGGTGAAACCCAGAAAATAATACATGGTGTACTAAACACGGTATGGCACGCACTCTAATAGTATAACTTTTAAGCAGTAATGTAGTTCGAACCTGTTCAATTTCAAGGAATAGATGAATAGACGAATACGCATGGTTCGTGAGCTCCTATGTTGTGTGCTTTTTTTGAAAAAATACTTTATATATTCAATTCTTACAGTATTGTTTTAAATCTATTTTTCAATTTATAATGATAATTCACTCGATTATACCCTTGAATAATTATCACTAATTCTTCAGCTATTTGGCCTTTCAGAAGAAAAAAACACATTCGAATTCACCTGGGCCAAAACAACTAAACATTTAATCATACCAGGTGTCAAGTTCATGCACTGGGGTAGGACAATCTAGGTCCGTATCAAATGAACCAATGTAATTGCATTCATATAATAAATAAGTTTATATGTAAGTTACTATAGACCAAGCCCAAAAAGTCCCTTAGCAACATACGGGTGGTACGCTTAGTAATCTTGATATTAGACATTGTTAGATATTCCGTGAGAGTATCCATGTGTTGATATCTACAAAATATGAGATGGTATATCTTTTATCTTTGAGTACTATCAGAGGCAGCTTAATTTGTTCTTCAGAAATTGCACTGTCTAAACTGTCTGATATACCTAAAAGCCAATTTTATATAATTTATGTTTTTATTTTGTTTTCTACTAGCCGGCCAGATCGTAATTAAGTATACATAATAACTGTTGCCAAAACATCATCTCGTTGCCGTAGTTGCTGGCCTATAAATAGGCATGCATGTTCCAGGAGAAGGCTACTTCAGGCATCTCTGAACTGAAGCACTCAAGATACAAACGATATATTCATACATAGCTAGATCGATCCCGATGGAGGGACTGCAGAGTCAGCAGGTCGTAAGGCGACCGGCGGCAGCGCGCACGGCGGCCATCCTCGCCATCGGGACGGCGACCCCGAGCAACGTGATGGAACAGCGGGACTTCCCCGACTTCTACTTCCGGGTCACCAACAGCGACCACAAGCTGGCCCTCAAGGACAAGTTCAAACGCATATGTAGGTGCTCCCTCCAGTTTTAAATATATGATAGCTATTAACTTTTAAACATAGGAGATTTAACCATCGTCTCTTATTAAAAAATATTAGGTAACTATTATTTATCTTTGTCATAATGTGTTTTATTATTAAAGGTATTTTAAGCATGCATTATATTTTTATATATTTATATAAAATTTTTGAATAAGATGAATGGTGACGTATGTCCAAAAGCCAACTAATACAACCGGAGAGGAGTAGAACATGTAAATTAGAAAAATGGGATTTGCTAGATTGAAAATTTATAATTTTTTAGTCACGTAAATTATACATTACTATGACTAAAATTGTAGTACTACATAATGTGCAATTTTAGTTTACTTTGACTGCAATTTTGTCATTGTATATAGTTTTACTTTATTTTTATCTCAGTTTGAACACTTTTGCATGTAATTTTGTAATTTTTTTATGAGTTCTAAATTTATTTCACGAGTGTAATTATTCTCTAACCTTTTATCTATGAAATACGAGGCATTGTTTTGAATAATTAATAGTGGGAGCGATGAGAACCCATCCCAGGGGTGAAAAAAGTGATTGACATTTTTGAAATTTTCAGTCACATAAAAACTAGACACTCCCTATATTAATATAACTTTTACATTAATATTCCACTCCGTTGAATATATAAGCACATAATGATTTAATTTAATCTATAAATAAATCATGCAAACACAAACATTAACTAGCATAATCATGCCACATGAGTATATTCTTCACAAGTAGCAAGTGTACAGGAACAGATCTAATATACTCGATATAACTAGTATGTACCAAGGTTTCTGTTCAGGAGTGCTAGTAGCGGTGGGTATTGCATGAACAACGTGCGGTATAGGATGATGGCGCAACCGAACGAATAGGAAGATGCACCATGGTGAACAAGCAGCGAGCAGTCGCGCGAAGCGCTTCCCAAAAATCTTATTCGCCCTCTCCCATTGTAGGACTTCACGAGGACGACGGTTCCAAAGACCTGTTCTCCCGATCAACGATGCATGTCGGCAGACAAGACGGAGTAAGCGACATGTGGCGGCACAATATAGAGGAGAGGCAAAACTCTAGATTTCTTTCATATGTATTGCATAGAAGTGATGGTTTGCTATTAATAGGACATGCAATTAGGACGCTTTCCATAACTTGTAACCAAACCGGATAAGTCACGCATAACCTATCCGGACTCTACACCGCTCCAAAGCACTACAAAACTGCAAAAGTAAGGTGCGTATGCGCAAATATGAGGAGCCAATTTTAACGGATCATTTACGTGCATGTCACGTGTGTGCATCCCTCAGACCTAGCGCGGTGAGGCAAGCAAGCACGCACGTGTTTTTCTAGTTCTCTCACACATATTACTCAAGTGGCTATAGTATACTTACAGTTTTAACGTGGTCTTCTTCTTTTAAAGTAAATTAGGTGATAGTAAAATTCACATACATACCTATCATAAGGTGGACTTTTGAGATTTCTGAATGATTTATTCATTATATGGGCCAAAGGCCCACATATAATTCCAACCTGATCCTCACCTGGTTTGTCATATATACACAAAACCCGATATGGAACAAACCTCCATAGACACACAGCGTATATAAAAAAACCTATGAAGTTAAAAAACAGCAATTTTATTTTGCAGTATGATAAGCAAACCAATCTAGCTCATCGTAGTATATCTTCATAAAGGAGAAGATCGAAGAACTTTGATTGTTCCAGCAATTCAGGAAAGAGAGCGTAAAATCATATATTTCTGTTATAGTATATGTGATTTCGGTCTTCCGTTCTCACGATCGAAATATCGACCAAAATCATATGGTTCAGTAAGGTCAGTATAGATTTCATTGCAGAAGATTTTCCAACTTGCATTAAAATGCACTGGTGACATCGTAGTTCAGGATTGTAATAATCGACTCAAGCTAATACCCAAATTGACTTTGGGGAACTCAGACATCCTACCTGATCATCTACACGTCCGAAAACATGTACCCTGTATATGTCAAAATTTCTAAAATAATAGCAAAATATGTAGATAATCGGATATGACAAAATAAATGCATAGCCTTTCCCCAGTAATAAATTTATAATACTATAGTTACGTTGGGATTTTTTAGATATTCTATAGTAGAAATTAGATATGAAAGTTGTATTTTCGAGACCAAATTGATTTACCAAGAGAATCAGCTCGTTCTTGTGACCAATGGAGTACGCTTTCAAGATGACAAAATTCATATTACAATGTAACTGTAAAATTAATCTTAAACTGTAAATTTCAAATCTTACACAATAATTTTTATATTACTTGCTATATATACACTAGAACTAGGAAAACAATGTTGATTGTCTACTTAAACAATTGAAAATAATACTAATGCAATTTAACTCATAGATAAAAAAGCCAATAAGAAAGGGGACCGCTTATTGGTGAAACGTTTAAAAAAATGAATCCATCAATCGATTGAAGTTAGACATAGTTATAATTGAATTGCACAAATTTATAACTAAAATTATACGTGATCAATAACTTAGATGTAGTTACACATATTTATAACTAAGTTACATAAATTTATAACTAAAATTATGCATGATCGATAATGATAACTACATCAAATTAAAAATATAACTATAACAAGTTAAAAGTTCGTCTCAAGTCTCAAAATTCTATCCAACCGCCAGCGTTGTTATTTGACATAATCTAAAAATTTAAACGTTTGATCAATAGTAAATCTGATAAAAAAAGATATACGAGACATACGTACAAATATACTTTCATACAAGAAAGAGTTAATAATTATATATAATGATAAAAAATTGACAGAAACTAAGCGCCAGTTTTTTAGCAAAGCTATTTCAAAAGATATATCGGAAGAGTCAATCCCTACTTTTGATTAATTAACTAATTAGCTATGTGATTAAATGAAGGTGAGAAATCAACCATCAGGAAGCGTCACCTCTACATCGATGAGGCGCTGCTGGCTGCTAATCCCGTGATGACAACCTACATGGCACCCACGTTGGACATGCGCCAGGCCATCGTCTCCCAGAAGATCCCGGAGCTCGCCGCCGCTGCGGCCACCGCTGCGCTCATGGAGTGGGGCAGGCCGGCGGCGGACATCACCCACCTCATCGTCGGCTCCACCAGCGGCGGCAGCGACATGCCCGGCGCCGACTACCACCTCGTCCGCCTCCTCGGCCTCTCCCCCTCCGTCCGTCGCGTCGCGCTCTACCACCAGGGCTGCTTCATCGGCGCCGCCGCGCTCCTCCTCGCCAAGGACCTCGCCGAGAACAACCCCGGCGCCCGAGTGCTCGCCGTGTGCGCGGAGACAACCGTCATGTCCTTCCGCGGCGTGGACGACGACCACTTCGACAACCTCGTCTGCCAGGCGCTCTTCGGGGACGGTTCGTCGGCCGTCGTCGTCGGCGCCGGCGACGACCCGGTCGGCACCTCGGAGAGGCCGCTCTTCGAGCTCGTGCACGCCACGCAGACCCTCATCCCGGAGACCAGCGGCGCCATCCAGGGGCTCCTCCGGGAGGTGGGCCTGACGTTTAGCCTCATCAGCGAGGTGCCATCACTGATCGCCAAGAACATCGAGATCAGACTCCGCGAAATGCTCGCCGGAGCCGGCGTCAACGTCACCGACGACCGGAACGCGCTGTTCTGGGCAGTGCACCCGGGCGGCCGCGCAGTCCTCGACAAGGTAGAGGCGGCACTGGGGCTGAAGCCCGAGAAGACGCGGGCGTCGCGCAAGGTGCTGGCGGAGTACGGCAACTTGGGGAGCGCGTGCGCATGGTTCGTCCTCGACGAAATGCGGCGGTGGTCGGCCGGCGAGGGGCGCGGCACCACTGGCGAGGGGTGCGAATGGGGCGTGCTACTTGGCTTCGGCCCAGGGCTCACCGTGGACACCGTCTTGCTGCGCGGCGTGCACTTGTAGTATAGTATCATATTCCTTGAATTCTGTCGCAATATTTCTTTCCAGGTTGCAGTTCTCTTTGGCAACGTTGGATTCTCTCATATATACGTACTGCGGGATACAGGCCCATTGAATAACAGAAAAACTACAAAACGGGATACCGTCGGTGCGACGGTATAATAACTAATTTAATGCACCGATTCAGCTTCTTATCATGTGATGGGGCAGCACTGTACCCTCCGTGACTACGCTTGTCGTGTGTCGGATCTCGCACTGTCCGGATCTACTCGGCGCTCGTCCAATGCATATGAGATGCGAAGGCACTAGTCACTCGTGGAGGCACGGCACACAAGCTGAGTGACTGGATTGACTGGGCCACGTGCCCCTTTAGCCTGACGCTGACACTTAGGTTGATAAGTTTGGGTACTAAGATAGGGATTTTCAACCAATTCATCTCTTATGAACTATTCTTTATACCAGATTTCAGTTGGTCCTGATTGTTTTATCCATAGGGTTTACCCCCTTAAAATGGTGAAGCCTTATAATCCAATCCTTTACACCCATTTTGCAAAGCATCGTTTGATTGCCTCGTATTCATGTGGTAATAAACATATTATTAAGTATTTGAGTTGTAATCTAAGCCTCTCTTTTATTTGATGGTTCAAGAGTGGATAATCATTTTGCTTTATTCCTTGATTCAACTTGTCTAGGAGTGTATGAGAATGGAACTCAGGTTTTTATTTGATTTATTTTTTTAGATCGGTAACCTGATGGTCGCATTTTACAAGTAAGGTTCTTTTATTGTTTAATATTGATTTTAAACATTGTCTTGTCAATTTTACTCAGATGTATAACTTGAGGTGTGTTATTACATTAGTCATTCATAAATTTTATTAGCCATATGTATTTTGTTGTCTCATTTATAGTATTTATTCATGTTATTCTAGTTTCATGTGAGTATATAACTTAGTTCTATATTTAATTAGGGGCATTTTGGTAAATCATTTGTGTTTCCTTTGATTCTAGAGTTCACCCATGTTACATGTTCCAAGGTTTAGACATAAGTTAACACATTTTATAATTATCATTACTATTACTTTAATTTAATATTTGCCTAAAGACAACTTATAGTATAGAAAACTAATTATTAGTATGGTTTTATCTCATATTTGGGCAAATAGTATATTGGTGACAACTTTTATTTTTAGTCCAGTATGTAGAGTTTGAATTTACAAAATTTCAGAGACATGTTTCACTTAATTTGAACTTTATTTAAATTAGTTATGAATTTTTAAACGTTAATCCATATTTTACTTTACGGGAATAATTCCTTAAATCATTTTAATTTAATTTCTGAAATCTTTTCTTATAGGAAAAGGCTTGTTCTATCTCCGTGTTCTCGAGGAGTGGAGAGATGGGATGTGGCAAGGGCATGTCATCGGGGGTTCAGACCTTTTCCAGGGGCAGATCAATGGCAAGAGATTTGGTCGGGCGAAGCGATTTGGTCAGTTTGGCCTTGGTCACGTGAGGGCTCGTCTACCCATTCTTCAATTGGCGGGAAAGCCTAAGGTGGAAGACGGGTACGGCGACACGGTGTCTAGGCCCACCTGCAGTAGCTGCTAATGGCTAGGCTATCTCGAGACGACTCAGCTTGGTACAGAGAAAGGCCGTGGGCGCTCATTCTCTACCTCGCACGCCACTTGATGGAAATGAGGTGCCCGATCTTTCGATGAGACTGATAACTATCGATTTCAGTGGAGATGACCTTGGTGATCTGACTACAACGCACAATGTCGCTTGCGTCTTAGCAATCGCTGAACCAATCTCCGAGATGTTATTGACCTTGCTGGAGGCATGATCAATCTGAACACGAAGTTCAATCCCTGCGAGCAATTGAAAAACTAGTAAGAATAAGACGTAAGCAATCTGATATTGCGAATATGAATGAAGCATAAATTGTATTGCAAATCACAAAATTGGGATTCCGAAGCTGTCTTGACAGGCGGTTGTCCAACACAACTAAAGAACAAAAGTTTGCACAATGGTTAAACCTAAACTCAATGAAATCCCCCTTCTAGCAAGGGAGGCAGCGGCTCCTAAATAGGGAGACGACCAGGGGGGCGTCCCACATGCACGCCCTAGGGTTACAAGGCCCATAGGCCCAAGTGGGGATGGCGCAACACCCTTTTGACTCGGACTCAGAAACCAATATGGATTATTTTAATGATTGCGGCTGGCTAAGATGGAATTTGAAGATGAGAGTGGATTCGTTGGAAAGTAGATTTCATAAGCTTTCCATGAAGTATAAGAACGTCCCAAACGGAGTCCGTACGAGGGAGTTATCCCCGTTTGAACTTGGTACCATCGCAGCAGTTCTAATCTGATTCCAAAACGAGTCCAATTCGAATTCTTGCTTGACTTGGTCCCTTTCCTTCGTCTTTTCCCAGATTTTTAATCACAATTAAATCATTTGCATTAGGTAGCAGACTATTCTCAGTAATATATAAACCTAGAAATGAATTCATCTGGTAATTAAGTTGACGAGCACGAGCTCGAGTAAGTGGTCCTTGCTGTGGATAAGTTGTATCCATGGAAGGGATGTCCTCATCACCCTCCCCTTCTTGCATTTGAGTCATCCTCGACTCAAGTTCATCTTCTTCTCCCAAATATGGCTTCAAATCTTCAAGTTTTTCTTCAAGATAGGCTTCAATATAGTTGATAGTGTGTGGTTGGCAACTTCAGTTTATCCATCTGTTTGTGGGTGACAAGTAGTAGAAAACAGCAGCTTGGTACCCAATTTCGCCCATACTGTGTGCCAAAAGTGACTCAAAAACTTCGCATCTCGATCTGAAATAATGGTATTGGGCACTCCTTGTAGTCGAACAATCTCTCTGAAATATAAATCAGCAACATGTGTAGCATTATCGCTCTTATGACAAGGTATAAAATGTGCCTTTTTAGAAAATCTATCGACCACAATAAAAACACTATCTCTCCCCTTCTTCGTTCGAGATAATCCTAAAACAAAGTCCATTGAAATATCCTCCCAAGAAGGGCTAGGTACAGGAAGAGGCATATATAAACCATGTGGATTAAGTCGGGACTTAACTTTATTGCAGGTAGTACAACAAGATATATAGCGCTCAACGTCGCGCCTCATCCTTGGCCAATAGAAGTGTTCAGTGAGGATGTCCTCCGTCTTTTTGATGCCAAAATGACCCATTAGTCCTCCCCCATGTGCCTCCTGTAACAACAAAAGATGAACAGAGCTGGCTGGAACGCATAGTTTGTTAGCTCTAAATACAAATTCATTATTGAAAATAAATTTATTCCAGCATCTTCCATTTTTGCAATTAGATAGGGCATCTTTAAACTCATCATCAGAAGTGTATAGTTCTTTTATTGTTTCCAAGCCAAAAATTCAACAATCAAGTTGAGACAACATTGTATATCGTCTAGACAAAGCATCAGCAATCACATTTTCCTTTCCTTTCTTGTGTTTTATGACATAAGGAAAAGATTCAATGAATTCAACCCAACGAGCATGTCTACAGCTCAGTTTAGTTTGACTTCTAATATGTTTCAATGATTCGTGATTAGAATGGATAACAAACTCTTTGGGCCATAAATAATGTTGCCATGTTTCTAAAGTTCGAACGAGAGCAAGTAATTCCTTATCATATGTAGAATAATTCAAACTAGGCCTACTCAATTTTTCACTAAAATAAGCAACATGTTTACCTTCTTGTATCAGCACACCACCAATTCTAATTTCGCTAGCATCACACTCAAGTTCAAAAGTCTTACCAAAGTCAGGAAATTGGAGCAATGGTGCAACTGTGATTTTTCTTTGAGAAGGTTAAAAGCTTTTTCTTGCACTTCTCTCCATTTAAATGGAACACCTTTCTTTGTCAATTCATTAAGTGTGAAGCGATGGTGCTGAAATTCTTCACGATAGAATCCCGCAAGCCCATAACAACTCTGCACTTGTGTGACCGTTTGTGGTGTTGGCCAACTTTTTATAGCTTCAATCTTGGCTTCATCTACTTCAATTCCCTGCGGAGTAACAACATAGCCAAGAAAACAAACTCGATTGGTGCAAAAGGTGCACTTTTCGAGGTTACCAAATAAACGTGCATCTCTCAAAGCAATGAAAACAGCACGTAAGTGTTCAAGATGTTCATCTAGTGACTTGCTGTAAATCAATATATCATCAAAGTAAACGACCACAAATTTACCAATGAAAGAACGTAAAACTTCGTTCATTAATCTCATGAAAGTGCTAGGGGCATTAGTTAAACCAAAAGGTATCACTAGCCACTCATATAACCTAAACTTAGTTTTAAATGCCATCTTCCATTCATCTTCAAGTTTCATTCTAATTTGGTGGTATCCACTACGCAAGTCAACTTTAGAAAACATTATAAAGCCACTTAATTCATCAAGCATGTTGTCTAACCTAGGAATAGGATGACGGTTTCTAATGGTAATATTATTGATAGCTCTACAATCAACACACATATGCCATGATCCATCTTTTTTTGGAACCAAAAGTATCGAAACAGCACATGGACTAAGGCTCTCACGTACTGAAGGAGTACACGTAGGCTACAATAACAGAAAACAAAAATTTCTACCGCGCACACCAGGACATCATGCGAGAGAGGGATCATGGATCGTTACCACTAGACGCACAGTGTAGCGAAAGAAGGGTTGGAGAAGCCGGTCCAACCACGCGCGCGTCGAGGTAGTAGTGGAAGTAGTCGATCTCCGGCCAATCAACACCGCAACGAGCAGCGCCTCTACCGGTATCCACACATCCGAGGCTAGAATGCCGATCACGAGTGTACTAGCACTCATGAGCGGCTAGGGTTTGGCTCAGGAGGTGGCGGCTAGGGTTTAGCTCGAGGCCAACAGAAAACACACATCAATCTCCTCGGCCCCTCGCCTCCCTATATATAGACCTCTTTACTCGGACCTCATGGACCGAGGCCCAGTAAGAGTCTACTCGGATCTCTATCCGAATCAAGCCCATATTCAAATCGCATTCGAATAAGTGTTCCAGCCTGTTAAGCGTGCGACCCTGTAGGTTCACGTATATTTTGTCACGACCCGGAAACACCTTTCTGGTCACCCTGTTAATAGTGGCCTCTAGCAAGGCATATTAACCCCAAAATATACGTAAAGATCATATCGGCTGAACCTGTAATGTCCTCATGTACAAATCCCTTTGCCTCACGATATCGATTGAGCTCAAGGCGAGACTTGTGTCATCCTCTTAATAGCTCAATCATTCTCTCGATCCTGTGATGGATTACAAACTTGTGATTGAGACCACTATCACCCTAGCATGGCCATGCACTTCCATAATCCATTACATCGAGGGGCCCAGAGATATCTCTCCCGTCAGGAGGGGCAAATTCTATCTTGATCATTCACATCCCACTATATGTTTCATAGCAAACCCGAAGACTACTTTTATAACTACCCAGTTATGGAGTAGTGTTTAGTAGTCCCAAAATAAGCTACTACGTATGTTGGGAACTATGATGATCTCAAGTTTAAGGACTCTACATAAACACTACTTGAGACTAACTGATGACACATGAAAACTCTGCAGTATCTCATGGCAGGTCTATCCAACATATGTTCACTAACATATGTCCATATTATCGATTTGGTAGCTTTATACCATGATCCATGAGACATGATCATCAATCAATACATATGCTGATATTAGAATCATATTTATTCCTCATATGATATATGATTAGAAATAGCAACATTTGACATTAAGAGTCTCATGAATAAGTCACGTACTCATTGATCAATAATAATAATGTCTATTTCAAGGAACCAATCAATACATTATAAACATAGCATGTGATATATATAACATCTCCATGTTGCCTTTAGGGCATATCACTAACACGTACGTACCCTTTGTCAAGCAAGTCTCACACTTGATGCTCAATCTCCTTAGTCTCCTCCAGGTTGGTTCGGTATGGCGCACGGTTGGGTAGGAAAGCTCCTAGGATCAAATCAATTTGATGTTCAATACCCCTAGTTGGTGGCAACCTTGGGGGTATCTTAGCAGGAAACACATCCTCAAATTCCTGCAAGAGGTTAGTGACAGCAGGTGACAAAGAAGAAGGTATATCCTCAAATGAAAACAAAGCTTCTTTGCAAACTAATGCATAGCAAACGGTATTACTATCATTCAGTTCAATCATATCAGATTTGGTAGCAAGAAAACAAGCACATTTCAATTTAATTTTGTTACTCTTCACAAGGACAGATTTAGGTTCTTTCTTTTTGTGTTGCTCAAGCTCTTTTGCTACATTCTGATTTTCACTCTTAGTATTCTCCTGACTACTAGCTCTAGCAATGTCATCTTTAACAATTTGTTCAGGAGTCATAGGATGCAGCACAATTTTCTTTCCCATGAACATAAGAAAGTATTGATTATTCCTACCATGATGTGCGCATTCAGTATCATATTGCCAAGGTTTTCCTAATAATAATGAACAAGCTTGCATAGAAACAACGTCGCAATCAACATAATCATGGTATGAAACCATAGAAAAATGTATTCTCACTATCCGTGTTACTTTCAACTTACCACTGTTGTTGAACCATTGAATATGGTATGGGTGGGGATGAGGTTTAGTCGGCAAAGCAATCTTCTCCACCATATCCATACTCGCCAAATTGTTGCAACTCCCACCATCAACAATTATGCGAATCGGGCGTTCCTTGATAATGCCCTTGATTTGGAACAAATTATGGCGCTGGTTTTTCTCGGCATGAGATACTTGAGCACGCGTTGCACTATAATGCTCAAATACTTGTCAGCATCTTCGGCGCCAACATGTTTCTCCTCATGTTCAAATCCATCATCATGTCCTGTAGGATTATTTGCTAGCATAGCATATGTTTCATCATCAAAATCACTAGCAGAGGAATACCTACCATCCTCGCGTATAATCAATACATGTTTGCTTGGATAGTCCCGCATCATGTGTCCATAGCCTTTGCAACGATGGCATTGAACGTCCCTAGTTCGTCCTGTCGAAGCAACTGAAGAGGAGGTTTTTGCAGAAAGTTGTGGTACTGATTTGTGTGCTTCAGAAACTCATGGTGCTGAATTTGACGTAGTAGAGCGCTGTTTGTTGTTGGAGGGTAATGGTGGGGACGCCACAGTGGATGAAGCAGAAGGGGTGTGCGTCCATGAATTTGTGCGACCTGCAGAAGAGTTAGATCTCATTCTCGTTTGGCATCCCTGCAGCTCACGTTCAGCTTTGCAAGCAAGATAAAACAATCTAGTAATGGAGTTGTAATCTTTGTAATCAAGGATATCTTGAATTTCTCGATTCAACCCTCCTAAAAACCTAACCATTGATGCCTCCTCATTCTCAACTAACCCACAGCGCAATATACCAATTTGTAATTCCTGATAGTATGCTTCCACAGATTTTGCACTTTGTTGTAAGCGTTGCAATTTATTTAACAAATCACGAGCATAGTATGAGGGAACAAATTGATGGCGCATAGGCAATTTTAAAGCCTCTCAAGTGTTAGGTATATTGTTGGGTTGTTGACAGCAATGTTCTTTCCACCAAATAGAAGCAAAGGTGGTAAATTCACTAGTAGCAACCCTAACTTGTCTATTCTCAGGAAAATCATGGCAAGCAAATTTTTGATCAACAGCTAATTCCCAATCAAGATAACCATTAGGATCATATTTACCATCGAAAGGGGGCATAGTGAATTTAACCTTAGCAAAAACATCATCGTGGTCACATACCTCACGTCGTGGGGGTTCTCTTCGCATACCTTGTCGGTTAAAACGCAATTATCGATGAGCTTGATCGTTGTTATGGTTAGCCCTGCCATCTGCCTCAGAATCATCCACATAGTCGAATTCATCTTGTCCCTCTACCGTCATAGTAGGGGGAACAGCAGCCGAAGCTTGGACAATCTCCTCAAGGCGTGCCATCATATCTGCCAAAGAAGTGTTAATGATACCTTGTGCTTTCTCCATTGCAGCAAGCGTTGTGTTTGTCTCAATTTGAGCGCCCTCGAGTTGAGCAAGTCACTCATTTGTGACTCTGACATCCTCCTCAAGGCCCTCCATATGAAGAATCATTTCGCGCGAGGTGTATCCTGATTTGTAAACTCTCTAGAACCTGCCATTGTTAAAAAAAACACAAGAATATGGCCCTAACAAGCACTTAGGGTATGGTGGTTCAAAAGTCACTCACACTCAAACCTTTTATCGAATTCTTACCAATTCTTACTAAGCACACAGGGGCGATCGGCAACCAGTGATGACAATATATCTGTGAAGATTAGATGGAGCGATTGCCAGGTGAAGCTTAGCCTGTACGGTGTAGAAAAGGTGTAGCTGGGAAGGCTCAAGTTTGGTAGCAAGGAGTAGCAATAATCAATTCAGAAAATGCAAGCTGAAAAATCGTTCAATGCCGGTTAATGCTGGTCCTAGGCTAGACCATACTAGAGACACGAGCCTAGAACACAAACAAGTACACCGCGTAGAAGGAAACTAGAAGACGCTGCACAGGAGTTCAGGGGCTCAAAAAAGGATGCCCTCTGCACGGGGAACCTTAGAATCACTTGTAAAAGGTTCTTGTCAATTTTGAGCAAATTCTAAGAAACTTGATTTTTCCTCGATTTGTGGACCTATTTTGAGGGCCTAAACGACGTTTTTTTGGGGTCGAAGTTGCCGCGTGTGTCTAGAGGCTTTTTCGTTCTATCTTCTCATTTCCTTTCCAACGATCAAGAATCGCCTCAATCGGAGGTCGTATGCAAAAGTTACACTTTTTTCTCTCTTTTTTTTCTTTTTTTCACACACACGACGCTTTTCTGGTTGAATATAAAACCTCCTTGGCCGAAATCGTGTCCTACTTTGAGACCACTAGGGCAAAGCTTGTGATTTGATTGCTGTCCGTGGCTAAAAGGTGATGTCGAATGCCATCAACTCGAGTGCCCATTTAGCGATGCGACCGGTGGCCTCGTGGTTATGCAGGACGTCCCCGAGTGGATACGATGTGACCACCGTGACTTGATGCGACTGGAAATAGTGCACTAGCTTCCGGACAGTGATGAGTAGGCCATAGAGCAACTTCTAGACCTGCGGATATCTCATCTTGGAGTCGGCAAGGCCCTCGCTGACGAAGTAGACTGGCCGTTGAACTTTTTGTACATGATCCGGCTCGGATCACTCGACCACCAGCACCGTGCTGACTACCTGAGTGGTTGCTGCCAAATATAGCATTAATGGCTCTTAGGGCATAGGTGATGCCAACACTGGAGGTGATGTGAGAAATTTCTTAAAATCTTCGAAGGTTTGCTAGGCTTTGGGAGTCCATTGAAAATTATCTGCTTTCTTTAATAACTTGAAGAAGGGCATGCCCTGTTCGCCCAGTCGGGAAATAAATCGGCTGAGTGCTGCCATGCAGCCCGTCAGCTTCTGGACGTCCTTCTGGTTAGTCGGGGGTGTCATGTTCATGATTGCGTTGATTTTCTCTGGATTAGCTTCGATGCCACGATGCGATACGATGAAGCCGAGTAGCTTGCTGGATGGCACACCGAGGGCGCACTTTTTCGGATTTAACTTCATCTTGAATCTTCGAAGATTTTGGAAGGTTTCTTCCAAGTCGGCGATGAGGTCTTCTTTGGCCTTTGTCTTGATCACCACGTCATCGACATATGCATCCATGTTGCGCCCGATCTAAGTGTGTAGACATTTCTGAATTGCTCGTTGACACGTTGCTCCAGTGTTTTTCAAACTAAACGGTATAGTGATGTAGCAGTATGGGCCAAACGGCGTGATGAAAGACGTCTTTAGGCAGTCCTTCTCCTTCAGGGTGATTTGGTGGTATCCCGAGTAACAGTCGAGAAAGTTGAGAAGTTCGCACCCCGCAGTTGAATCCACCACTTGATCTATTCTGTGTAGACCAAACGGATCTTTGGGGCACGCCTTGTTTAAGTCGGTGTAGTCAATGCACATGCGCCATTTACTGTTCTTCTTCTGGGCTAGGACTGGGTTTGCCAGCCAATCTAGGTGGTAGACCTCTTTGATGAACCTGGCTGCGAGGAGCTTGGTTATCTCCTTCCAAATAGCATCTTTTCGGTCCTGTGCGAAGCGCCGTAGCCATTGCTTGACTGGCTTGGCGTCTGTCTTGACATTGAGGGCATGCTCGATCACCTGCCTTGGTACCCCAGGCATGTCAGAAGGTTTCCAGGCGAAGATGTCCTTGTTTGCCTGGAGGAAGGTGATGAGCGCGTGTCCCTATTTTGGGTCGAGTCCGGTCCCGACTAGAGCAGTCTTGAAGGGGTCGGAATGGTCCAGGGGGATCTTCTTCGTGTTAGAGTCCACTGAAATTCCCGACTTTGCTGCTTTTTTCGCCGAAACTTGGTTGTCCTCGACTTCTGTTGTGGCGGCTTGCCGAATGCTGTCGCATCTGACTACCGCTTCTTGAGACTGAGCCAACTTGCAGCTCTCTTTGTCACAGGTGAAGGCTTGCTTAACATCGCTGCGAAGGGAGAGAACTCTGGCTGGCCTAGGGATCTTCAGCACCATGTAGGTATGGTGCGGTATCGCCATGAATTTGGCGAGCACCGGCTGTTCGAGTATCGCGTGGTACGTAGTCTCGAAGTCGGTGACCTCGAAGCAGATGTTTTCTGTGCGGAAGTTATCCCGCATGCTGAAGGTGACTAGCAAGGTTATCTGCCCGAGGGGTGTTGAAGACAGGCCGAGAATTATCCCGTGAAAGGGCGCCGTACTCGGCCGCAGATCTGAATGAGGGATCTTCATCTCATCCAGGGTCTTGGTGAAGAGGATGTTGAGCGCGCTGCCTCCATCTATGAGAACCTTCTTTAACTTGATATTTTTGACGACCGGGTCTAGGACAAGTGGATAGCGTCCCGGGTGTGAAACCCGATCTGGGTGATCTGCGCGGTTGAATGTGATGGGCATCTCTGACCAGCGCAAATACTGGGGGCGTCTGCTGTAGAGACCGCGTTGACGTCACGTGTTGTTAGCTTCTGCTTTCTCTTGGACTCATACGTAGACGGCCCTCCGAAGATGTGGTTGAGCTCGGCCTAAGGATCTTGATAATCGTCCGCCGGGCCCGAATCTGGCTTGTCCTTATCGATGCCAGATGATGAAGCCTGCTCGGAAGCAAACTTCTTGAGCATGAAGCAGTCCTTGGCCGCGTGTTTGCCCTTGGGATGAAAGGGGCAAGGCCCATTCATCATCTTATGGTACTCGTTGTTCCTTGGGGGTCACGACCGAGTCCGCTCCACGTTGGCCACCACGTTTTCCGACTTCCGCTTGCGGCTGTCGGATTTGTTCTGTGATGGCTCATTGTCAGCTTTAGCCTTTTGGTCCTTCTGCTGGGACTCTTTCTTCTCGTCGAGGGCCTTAGCGACAGCCTCCCCTTTTTGTTTGCGAATCCCTGTTTGTATCCTTTGAGCGCACGCCCATAAGTAGCGATCAAGGAACTCCCTTGCGGAAGGCGACGATGACGACCTCATCCTTGATCATTGGGATCAAGTTGCGCTTCTCGGAGAACCTTTTGATAAACTCACGGATAGACTCATTCTTCCTCTAGTGCAACTGATAGAGATCGTGCTCGGAAGACGGCCGCTCGTAAGTCCCCTGGAAGTTAGCTATAAAGCATTCCCAAAGTTCCCCCCAGGATCCGATTGATCGCCTTGGGAGCCCTGTTAGCCATGTCCTCACTGAGTCGGCCAGGGCGACTGGGAGGTAGTTAGCCATGACTTTATGGTCACCTCCGGCAGCTCGGATCGCCAGAGTATATACGGTGAGCCAGGACTCGGGGTTAGTCTTGCCGTCGTATTTTTCGATTCCTGTAGGCTTGAAGCCCGACGGCCAGTTGACTTCTTGTAGCTCCTGGGTGAAGGCTGGTACGCCTTCATCTTCATGAGGGCTCCGACTCCGAGCGCGACGGTCAAACCGCTTGTGGTGGAGACCGAAACGCTCGTACTCGTCCTCCAGTCGGCGGCGCTCGTCGTCTTCCCGTTGGCGGCGCCGAGCATTGATGTCTTGGTGGAGATCGCGTTGTAGACAGACTCGGAGATCTTGGTTGAACCGGCAATCGTTCTGGGGACGCCGCCGATTGTTGTTGTTTGTGTTGCCAAGAGTCGTTTGGCGTAACTCCGCGTATGGCTAACTTGAGCCGGCCGCCTAGCGTCGTGCTGATGCAGACGAGACTGCTGCTGGAGAATCCGACTGGTTGGTCGGTATAAGTGTATCGCCCGACTGCTAGTGCTGCTGACATGCGACAGCTGTAATCATGGCCTTGATTCTGGCTATAGTCGGGGTGGCCTAATGATCAGGCCCGAGCTGGAGTGTGTCCAGCAGGGTTGTGGCGGCCACAACGTTCTATTGTGGCGTGACGAAGACGTCGTGGTCGCCAACCCTAGTCTGGAGGATTTGTTGCTGAGCGGTTCGCCAAGTCCTATGTAGCTCGTCGTTGTGAGCCTCGCGTTCGGCCTCCTCCTGTTGCCGCAGTCGGCGGGCTTCCTCTTCTTGCTCCTGTTGTACTCGGCACACCTCCGGCGGAGGGGTTGATGCCATGAAGATTTCTCAGGGCAGAAGGAAGCTCGCCAAACTGGTGTCTGAACTAGTGTTCGAACTATTGTATGACTTGCAGTCGGAATCCGAGTAGTTCATCGGGGTAAGGACGACTCTGACCTCCCTAGATCCAATCTAGAACGGCTCTGAGCCATGTCCGAACTGAATCGTAGAGGATTGGGTTTACCGCGTGGGATGTAGATTGTAGATGTCCGCGGCGTCGCCAAGTCTGCATGGGAAATTGACGATCTCTCCCTTTCCTAGCCGGACCTGGGCCGGCTCAAGGCCGAGTCCAAGCCGAACGCCAAAGGGGAGAGTTGTCCCGAGACCCGGCGAAGTAGAAGATTGCCGTAGCAAATCGACGAGAGTTGCTGCAGCGTCGTGTGGGCCGACTGGCGTGGAATCGGCCGGTTCCTCGATCGATCGGATCTGGTCTGACTCGACCAAGGTGAGGTTGCCGAGTTGGTTGGCAATAAAGTCGAGGCTTCCGAATGTAATCATGTCTCTAGGGGAGAATTTGTCGCCGTCGACTCCGGTTGTCGAATCCATCGAGCTTGTGGAAGTTGATCTCGCCGAAGCCCCTACCTGGCGTGCCAACTGTCGATGTTTTACATCGGTAATATGATTATAGGGCTACTCGTCGGATCAAAACTCGGTGGACTGCAAAGGAACACGGGAAGTTTATACTGGTTCAGGCCCTCGATGCGAGGTAATACTCTACGTCCAGTTGTGGTGTATTCCTTTGAGGATGTATATGGTGGTTCTGATGAACTTGATGATTCTGCCCTCAAGGGGCGCCCTGCCTTCCCTTATATACTAGGGGACAGGGTTACAAAGTAAGAGTCCTAGCCGAACTATGGCCAAGGGATCTCCTCTTAGAGATATAACCTGCCTGACTAGGACTGTATATTCCTTATCGTACAAGGCTAAGTCTGCCGAGCTCTATCATAACTCTAATTACAAGGCTAGGCCCATCCTCTGTCCGAGTGGCCCATATGCTTATCATGAGGTACCCGGGGCCCATGACCTCCACAGGTGGATTTCCATCCTGAGAAGGTTCAATAGGCTCTTGAAATACGTAGGACAAAAGATTGTCCTTGATGTCCTTCGACCATGTTGGATAGTTGTGACTGTCTGGTGCAAGAATTTCAAATTCTTTGCCCAAGATTTCCTACATGGTTTACCATAAATTTGATTGTTTTACAAGTAGCAAATTAATATAGTATGGTAATGTTGTAATATGATGTAAAATATGTGGAAACAAGATATATCCTACAACACATGGCAGTGTATACCTTAAAATTTTGGAATATAACAATATAGACGAGAGAACACGTTGCTAATGACATAGTCTACAGCAATTTGTAGTAGGTGCCTTAGACTCCTGTTCGCACCAAAAACCACCGGGTGTGCCAAGAAGCTCGTTGATGATCTGGTTTGATGCGATTGAACATATGAAGGCCTGGGAGATCTGCTTAGCTCCAGTGCAGGTCCTAAAATCTTGAGGTTCACAGGCGTGCTAGTCAATTTGACCCCGTAATTGACAAGGAGAATATTAGCTCAGGGATTCAATCGGCCAATAAGAATCCCGCTAGCCGATTGCCGAAGGAATGCCTGAGCATCGGCTGAAAGCCGATGATAAAACTTTGTCCGGGCCCCAGCTGTCCGCGCCCGGGTCTCGTGCCCGTGCCCGGGTCCTTGCTTGTGCTCGTGCCCGGGTCAGCAGCAATTGCACATCGGCTATCGGCCGATACGGACTGATGTAGGCTCCTTGTAGCCGATGGCCGATGGCACCTGTGTATCGGCTAGGAAACCGATAACGCTATAAGCAAATAGATAAGCTGTCAGTATAACATGTGCATCGGCTAGAAGCCGATGATAAAATAGATAGGCAGAATAGTAGGCTAGCCGACTGCTAAGGAAACACATGTGCATCGGCTAGAAAGCCGATGATAATATAGATGACCAAAATAGTAAAGATAATGCAGTCGGCTTTATAAAAAGATAATCTATCGGCTAAGCACTCCGATAGAACGTCGCATATACACCGATCGGCTCGACAAGGATAAATCTATTATTATCAATCTAGTAGTTCAGACCTAACTGATGCAGCACAGATTAATAATAATAAAGAAACCTCAACAAGCCGATAGACCTAATGCAACTGTGATGTAATAAGATAACTTATCGGCTATACATTTCGATAAGACACTTGCGCAATAATCATCAACCTAGCAGGAATGATTTATCGCTGGCAGTTCAGTAGGTCGGACCCAACCGATGCAGCACGAACTGATGATAAATCGCCCCCAGTAAACTGATAAGATCTACGCACGCGTGATGTGGTATACCTGATCGGCCTAAGAGGTCGGACCGAACCGATGCAGCCGTAGACAGGGCAGATACACCTGGGTAAGGGGTGACGAGTCTTACCCTCTCGCAGGAGTTCGGACCTAACCGATGCAGCCCCGCTCGAGAAGCAAGAACCCGTCGAAAGGGTGGCGATGCGCCGAATTTGATTGATTTGTGTGGATAATTTACAAGGTGCCCAGGCGTACGTATTTATACCCCGAGTTACATGAGTCCTTATAGGACACGGAACAGGACTTTCCTAACTAGAAAAGGAAAACTAACAGACCTGATCGGACAAGAGATCAGGTTTCCTAAAAGATAAAACTATCTAATAGATAAGATAAATAACTGCCATAACGTGGTCTTCACGATTCCTTCTCAAATCTGGTTTCTTCTGGATTAATTTCCTCCGGTTGATATAGCTTCTATCTTTACCGAATCTGATATGAGCCGTGCCAAATTTTGGCGTTAACAACTCCATAGTTTTGAGTTATATTCATAAATACCGAATAATCACATTGTTTAGTTAAATACCAAATTGGTGGACGAGGTAACTCGTTGCTAATAGCATAATCTACAAAGTTGTAGTAGATGCCTTAGTCTCCACAAAATATTTATGATTTTTCAATAAACATGGAGGTATGTACTATTAAGATTTTACATGTAAAATTCCAATAGAATTAAGCACATAGGGCTTAATTAAAAGAAATTTGAATTTGAATTTTGCAAAATCAAAGAAAATACAAATATTCAAATATGGTCGATAGCAATATTGGTGAAACCTCATATATGAAGTATAACGGTGATGTAAACACCAATTATGGTGTAAATCATGTGTTGTGTTCGAGATAACTTGTTGCTAAGAGATGTCTTAGACTCCACATTATTTTGGGTTGTACTCATATGATATTAAAAATTTTCAATTTGTGTCTAGAGGTAATCACTAATCTTTTACATATTATCCAATTTGAATTAAGTTGTTGGAACTTAATTAAGAGAATAATATGGGAGTAAGATTGCAAGAAATAATTCAATTGCAATTAAGGAAATAAATCCCGAATATGTATATGTTATTGGGAATGCACATGGACATTCACTTTGAACATATATAATTTTCAGTACTTATAGGGTCTGGAATGTAAATTTACATTATGTAAATTAGAGGATACTGTAATTTGCATCGAACCTTATGGTCCAAAAGGCATATGTACACGTTACATATACGTTTCCTAAAGACCTGTGAGTCTAGGATGTATATTTGCATGAGACAAATAAAGTACAGTGCAATTTTTATATATAGTCTGAGGACTATTTGACAAAAAGCTCTGTCATTTCTTTAGCCAGTTTGGAATTGTAAAAATTTAGGGGCTAAAACTAAAATAGTACTAAATAGTACTATTTACAAGGACTATTTCGCAATTCGCTGAAAATCTAGGGCCTATCTTGCAAAATAGCAAAAACCTGGGCATAAGGCCCAATCAGCCTTACAGCCTGCTTAGGCATGCATGCACGCGAGGATGACCGTGGGCTGGTGTCCGGCTCAGTAGGCCAGGCGCGGTGTGTTGGGGGAGGGTGAGTTGGGCTGCCGGCCGGCCAATTGGCCGACGACATAAAGGAGGGGCGGTTAGGGTTAATCGTCCCCAACCGCCTGCCCCCGGTCCGCCGCCGCCGCCGACTTCCGGCTCCGCCGCGCTGTGCCGCTCCTGTTTGGCAGCCGCCGCCGCCGTCGTTCCCATCCTGCTGCCTTGCCGCCATATCGCCCGTCCTCAGCACGTGGGAAGTCTTCCATGGTGAAGCCGCCGCCGCCGCTGTTCGCCGTGATGAAGCCTGCCGGTAGCACGTGAACGATGGGTGCAAATCCAGGTCATGGGGTTTCAGGTGATGGATCAACGGCGGTCGGGCATTGCGGAGGGGTTCTGGCATGGTTATTCGCCACCTCCATGGTCGTGCAGGGACGAAGCAGAGGCATCTCTTTGCTTGGCAGGGATGTAGGTGTTGGGTCGACAAGCGGCTGGAACAACGAAAGCCATGAGGATCTATTCAATCTCTTGATGATTACACTGAAAGGGTACAAATTTATAGTCTAGATTGGGGTGTCAATCGTGTCTGTTTGAGAGGACACATCCCTTCCGGACGGATGGAGGGGTATAAATTTATAGCCTAAATTGGGGTGCCAATCATATCTGTTTGAGATGACACATCCCTTCCGGACATATGTTTCTTCTGCGAATTGATTACATGTTTATTTTGTTTGTATAACACACAAACCAAAGCTGCACTCTAGCATGCATGCATGCATGCACTATGACAACCAACACATCTGCACACGCATGCACCTGCATCCACGTCAACTATGCACCAGTTTACTTGCCCTACTATTCGTCGATGCATGCAGCCAAGTAGTTTGGTCGCTCTTTTGTCTGCGTATGCCCGACTCACCACGTAGAACGCTGAGCCTTCGCGTGGAGATTGGAGCTTCCGCCTGGCCTCGTGGCCTTCGGCCTGCTGTCTAGTGCTCTGCTGTTTTAATATAGCGCTTGGCGTCCCATCACCGAGTGCTGAACTATTGATACTATTGATATTACATGTTATAAAAGTTAAATGATACAGCGAAAAGACAATTAATTTTTCTAATCTTATCAGCTATTGTCAGCTATTGATTAAACATAGATATATCAGATAACGATATAGAAACACACGATATTTATTAACGAAGTTTAAACCAAAGCCTAACCTCCACGGTTCTAATAATGAATACTTATCACCAATCAATATAGCACACCTAGCCGTTACGGGTTCATGATCTTATCGCCATTCTCTCCATGTGTGTCTGACGCTACATGGTCAGTACCATTACATTATGGCGTCCTATCTTTATTTTAAAGATTGTCAGATTACAGTCTCTAACAACTAATATTACTCTAAGTTTAATTATAACCTACTATGACTATATATTTAAAACATATTCTAACAAGCCGGGCTAGAGAAGTGCACCGGCCATCCATCCATTTCCCAGCTAGGGTTGGCTTGGTGGAGTAGGGTGAATGGCCAGGCTAGGGCAGTGTATTGACCGGACCTCATGGGTGGCCAGCCTGCCCGGCCGAAGAGGTCGGTCGGCCACGTTAGCCCCTTGGCTACTTGCCCAAATGAGGTGGGCCACCCACTCAGCCGGCAGACCAGGTTGTCTAGACCAGTCCTCATTGTACATCTTTTATAGATTTTCGTATATTTTCATCTCAAATTTTGCGTGTTCCTACAAAATAATTTGAAACCAGCAAAACTCGTGGAACTCAATACAAGAGCATAAATAGTTTATGCTGTTGTAAAATGTTGATGGTATATTTAGGGTTTAATGACCGCCAACGGTCTAGATGGAGCTAAAGGAAATATATGTTTCAGCCACTGTCACTTCAACCCCATCTAAGATCAGCCATCTCTGTTGTCGATAACAAATCTGCGATGTAAAAAAATTATGATAATAGTGTAGCTTTATTCCTAATAGTATTAATTTCAATTATGTTTACTAACCAACTTAAAACATGTACAAATAAGAAACACTTCGAAAGAACTACGTTACTGGAACCACTACATAATTTCACGATGCTTGTACTATTTTTTGAGCAAACTTGACGAGAGTAATTAACTGGGTTGCATAGAAAAGGTAATTTAATCATCAGATAAATTGAAGAGCAAGGAACTTGTTTAAGATCAGATCGAAGAACATGAAACAAATTTAAGCCAACATGAAAACCCCAAAAAATGAAGAACGGGAAACCTGCTTTAGATCTAATAAAGTGTTGATGCTTCCATAATAAATGAACCGTGAAACAATAATATGTCAGATCTAAGAGGAAAAGAAACAACCGGGAAACTGACCTAAGAAATTGACAGGCGGCTTCTGCTTGGAAACATAAGTGGCTTAAAACTTCATTTTTGTCTTCAAAGTGACTAATATCTGGTTGACAGGGTTCAACATTGCAGTCTTGTTTGCCGATATGTTCTAAACATTTAGGCCATTCATAGTGCAGGGACGTGGCGAGTGGTTTCAACTCGCCACGTCGGATCCGCAGGTCTACCTCAGCCAAAAGGCACGACCACCTCGTCAGATTGAGGGCACAAGCACGTGGAGGCATAGCTCTCTGTTACAACACATTTAACACATATGATCAATTCTCCTGTTAACTCTCTATCATGCTCCCCGTAGACCGGGTCTTACAGCACTAATGACGTACTGCAAATTACCAAACTTATTCTAATCTGATGCACGTAATAACTCAGGCTGAAAAGCATGATGAGCTCTTTTTAAGGAATAATCAGCAATGCCCTGTTAGAGCGACATCCTTGCCTGAAGTATATGCGAATATACATGATCAGAATAAAACCGAAGTTCATGGTAATAGAAACCATCCAAAGAACTTCAGAAGTAAACACAAACGTAATAGGAAGCAAAGATTTCGTCGATACCAAAAGGAGAAAGGTAATTTCAAGAACAAAAATAAATCTGATATTTATCAAAAGTATGGCTGTCACAGCCATAGAACTAAAAAATACCGTACCCCCAGACATCTTATCAACTTATACCTTCAGTCTGTGGCCAAAGGCAAGCCTGCTCAAAATGAGAGAATTGAATCACACTTCAACCTCCAAACCGACAATACCGGTGGAGCAAGCTGTTCTCAAAAGTTTCTAGAGGAACTCAAGAACACTATGGCCCCTCCTTAGAAGGGTGAACCCATGACCACTAACGACATGATTATGGAGTTTGTTTCACAAGATCTGTTTGGAGACCTTATATAGTCTCCCAATAACATAGATACTATGTTAATTATGTTCTAGTATGTGTTGTAATAATACTAAGTTTTTATCTATATTGTAAGCTAATATACTACAATAATGTACTGAACATATTCAATATTGAATAAATGTTTATATATAATCTATATATCTGACAAGAATTTCATCAAATTCTTCTCTCTATATATAGATTTACGGGATTCAATCCAATGAAAGAGGAATTATACCTTATACACAGTGGAACCACAAATTCTATACTTCGAGACATAAAATATTTCTTGACTCTTACAAAGAGACAAGGAAGTGTTTTGACAATCGCTGGACGTGAAGCAACGATAGTTGGCTCTGGTCGTGCCTCTATCACGCTCCTAATGGGTACTCAATTGACAATTGAGGATGCATTATTATATCCCGATTCTACTCGTACCCTATTAAGTTATAGAGATATCCGTCAGAATGGTTTCCATATCGAAATCCAAAATGACAATCCAAAATGACAATAAAGAGAAATATCTCCTCTTAACCAAAAATAACGGATATGACAAACAAGTGCTTGAAAAAATTTTATCTTTATCCTCTGGATTGTACTACACGTACATCAAACCCATACAACATATTACATATAAGATAATTTTCCAGAATGTTGACACATTCCAAACTTGACATGATCGCCTTGGCCATCCTGGTATAGGGTTGATGCGGAAAATTATCAGCAATTCAATTGATCATGTTTTTAAGAGCAACAAATTCCCATAATCTTTGGATTTTGTGTGCACCTCATATGACACTGGAAAATTGATTTTAAGGCCCTCTTACCTTAAGATCAGAGCTAAGCCACTAAAATTCCTTGAACGTATTCAAGGTGATATATATGGTCCTATACAACCACTAAGTGGACCGTTCAGGTACTTCATGGTTTTAATTGACGCATCTACACGATGGTCACACGTGTGTCTTTTATCCACACAAAACCATGCATTTGCTAAATTGATTGCTTAAATTATTAAATTGCGAGCACATCATCCTAAACATCGAATTTAATCAATTCGAATGGATAACGCTACTGACTTCTCATCCCGTACCTTCAATGATTATTGTATGGCCATAGGAATTCAAGTTTAGTAATTTGTTCCATATATCCATATGTAAAATGGTTTAGCTGAATCTCTTATTAAGAGAATAAGGCTCATAGCAAGACCATTGTTACAAAATTGTAATTCACCAACATCTTGTTGAGGTCATGCAGTTTTACACGCTGCTGACTTAATACAATTGCGTCCAATTGCTTACCATAGCAACTCCCCCCTACAACTGGTACGTGAAAATCCACTAGATATTTCCCATTTGCAGAAGTTCGGTTGCGCTATATATGTACCGATCTCACCACCGCAGCGTACTGCTATAGGCTCACACAGGAAACTCGGTATCTATATGGGATATAAATCTCCGTCAATCATAAAATACCTTGAGCCCCTTACAGGAGACCTGTTTACAGTCCAGTATGCTGATTGTATCTTCAATAAAGAACATTTTCCGGCATTAGGAGAAGATTTCAAGTACCAAAAAGAATGCCCGAAAATTAATTGGAATGCTCAAGGCATTTCAGCATTGGATCTACGTACTCAAGAAACTGAACTTCAAGTTCAGAAGATTATTTATTTGCAAAACATTGCAAATAATCTGCCAGATGCATTTACTGATTATAGAGGTGTCACAAAATCCTATAATACTGCTGGAAACGTGACAGAAAGAGTGAAGATACCATCAAGAACCACTCAACTCCTAGTTCAAAATAAGAGAGGGAGAAGTACGGCACTCAAGACGGATACAGTTTCTTGCAAGCGACAAAAGAAACAGAAGAATAAATCTTCTGACACAGTAAATACAGATCAACGTCAAGTTGATGAAAGCCTCAAGATCTACGAACCTAGATTAACAGTGCACTCTATTACTAATGCTAGGACATCGGAAAACCCTGACTCAAATGTTTTGGAAAATAACAATGAGTCAACAGAGATCCATGAAATTTCCACATATTACATTGATTCTGGAGAATCATATGACAGAAATACTACAATTGTCGATAACTATTTTTCTATAATGATTGCAAGCAACCTCAAAACGATCCAGTTCTCAAGACCATGGCAGAGTGCAGAAAGCGCTCGGACTGGAATCAATGAAAGGTAGCAATCCAACTAGAAATTGCCTCGCTTATGAAAAGAGAGGTATTCACGAAAGTGATACCAACACCTCCCAAAACATTCCCTAGTGGATTCAAATGGGTTTTCATCCGCAAACGAAACGAAAATAATGAGGTGGTGAGGTATAAAGCAAGACTTGTAGCACAAAGGTTCACATAGAGACCCGGTATTGATTTCAATGAAACATATTCTCTAGTAATGAATGGAATCACTTTTCGATATCTAATATCTTTAGCAGTATAAAATCATCTATCTTTACAGTTGATGGATGTAATGACCGCATATCTTTATGGGTCACTTGATTTGGACATATACATGAAGATTCCCGATGGAATCTAAATTCCAAATCCAAATGCAAATCGCAATATATATTGTATAAAGCTTAACAAGTCATTATATAGCTTGAAGCAGTCGAGAAAAATATGATACAACCGACTAAGTGAGTTCCTTTTAAAAAAATGGTACTCCAACAATGATGATTGCCCATATGTATTCATCAAAAAGTACTCAACAGGATTCTATATAATCTCAGTGTATGTTGATGATCTAAACATTATTGGCAATGCACAAGATATAGATGAAGCACGTAATCATCTAATGACAGAGTTTGAAATGAAGGATTTGGGTAAAACCAAATTTTACTTAGGTATTCAACTTGAGCACCTTCCAAAAGACATACTTATACAACAAGCCGCCTATGTCCAAAAAATATTGGAGAAATTCAATATGGATAAGTCATATCTATCGAAAACCCCAATAGTTGTTCGATCTCTTGACAGGAAGAAAGATCCCTTTAGACCTCGAGATGAAAGTGAAAAGATACTAGAACCTGAGATTCTATATCTCAGTGCTATTGGAGCGCTAATATACCTTATAAATTACACCCGGCTGGATATTGCATTTACGGTAAATCTATTAGTTAGACATAGCGTAACTCCAACTAAACGCCATTGGGCGGGAGTGAAGAATATCCTTCGATATCTCCAAGGCACCCAAGATCTCAGTTTGTTTTTCAATAAAAACAAAAACATGGATCTCATAGAATATACTGATGCTGGCTACCTATCAGATCCCACCATGTAGATCAGAAACCGACTTTGTAATCTTACATGGTAAAACAACCATCTCATAGAAGTCTTCTAAATAGACTCTAGTGGCTACATCCACTAATCATTTTGAGATAATTGCCTTATACGAAGCATCACGTGAATATGTATGGCTTCGTAGAATGATTAACCACATCTAACAATCATGTGGTATTGATTTTATTAAATCACTTACCATTATCTATGAAGATAATGCTGCTTACGTTGTTCAAATACAGACAGGTTACATAAAGATTAATATCACCAAGCATATTGCCCCAAAACTATTTTTTCTACATCAATTACAAGAAAATGAGGAAATTAGTATCTTACAAACTAAATCCTACGATAACTTCATAGACTTGTTTACTAAGTCCTTACCAACTTCTACTTTTCAGAAATATATTAAAGGAATTAATATGCGATGACTCCGTGATTTGCAAGAGTAAGAGGGAGTAAATCTCCTAGACTAGACTTATCCAAAGTAAATATTATACTCTTTTTTCCTCTTTAATAGAGGTTTTTAATAAGACAATATAACAATGTAAATAAATAAATAAATATATCATATCTTTATTTTCCCCACGGGGGTTTTTGGGAGATAATAACTTCTCATATTTTCCTATATGGTTTTAGAGAAGTTATACTAGAGGAGTTTTCCTTCTATAAGGTTTCTCAGGAAGATTTCATATATATATCATATTATTTTCTCTTTATTTTTTTCACTGGGTTTTAAAGGAATTTTAATGACATATCTACATAATGGTTTCTCCTCAATTTTTCCTATAGGGTTTTTCGAAAAGTTTTTTCAAGTGATGACTGAAGGATGATTACCAGATGACAATTGATCAAAGAAAAGTATTACAACACATTTAACACATGTGATTAATTCCCTTGTTAACTGCCATACTGCCATACGAAGAAACATATCTCTCCTGAAAAGACACAATTCTTTTCAAATAACACCTCCTTTATAGTATAAATATATACTAAAGTATGTAATCATCAACAGACAGGAATAGAGATCATTCACTACTATCCATTTCTTAAGACTCTCAACCCGCGTTGGGGCGAGGCAGTCACCCCGCGTGCTGTCCCCCACACCCCTCAGCAGATCCGGAACAAGCGGTGCAAGGGGCGGCGCGGGCAGATCCAGAGGAGAAGGAGAGACGGTAGCCGGGGCAGGAGGGTGGAGGGGCGACAGCTGGGAGGGACGTACCAGGAGGACGCCGCCACTGCCGCCATCACCACGTCGGAGGTCGTCAGCTTGAGCCGCTCCGGGTCCGTGCCATGGATTCGGCCGCCGGCGCTTCTTCGACTCGAACACAACGGTCAACTCTTGGCTCCGCCGCGCGAATCCAGCTGTTCCAGCGAACTCTTTAGCCCCAGATCCAACTCCCATGACTGATCATGTCACTGGCGAGCATGTCGACTTGAGGGGCGCGGTGGAGATGGTTAGGACACGCCAGCAGCGGAAGAAGCAGTAGAGGAGGCAGAGGAGGAGACATGGACGGCGACAGCGAGCAGCACGTCGGTGGCGGTGGCGGTGGCATCGGCGATGAAAGCCACCCTCGTCCGAGCGCCGCCGGTGTCTCGGTGACTTCGCTTGTCGTTAGTGTCTCGGTAGGAAGAAAGGAAAATAAATAGCCCATGAGCCGTCCTCTTCCGTCGGTGGGAGAAAAAAATTACTGTCTTCGTTTAGAAAACTTTATAACTTTATATTTTGGAACTCCTAGATTTATTTTAGACGATGTACAAAAATCTTTATATTTTGGATGAAGAGAGTAATTAGGAGTAATTAATGATCAGATTGGGTGGTCGGTTGGACTGAAAAAGGAATTAGTGTAATTAATGGGGATATTCGGTGCGAGGTGGGCCAAGAGAGTGCATACGCAATTATTTATTTTATCTAATGTTTCTACTGTAAAGTGTTTTGGGAAAGTTAATAATTATGTAAATAGAAAGGCTGAGATAGAAGAAGTAAGGGCTGAAATGCAAAAATATGTGAGAGGGTGGGCTTCACTGTGTGCTAGGATGTTTAGAGTAGCCTCATCTTATATGGCGTATTTTTTCTTTGAAACCACTTCTAAGGGCATGCATAATACAAGTAGCTTTATTAAGTGGTCTTAGATGCTATGTGGTCGTCACGTAGGCGGAAGTCATAGCTCAAAAAAAATCCTTCCATCACAGTGCAAGTGGCTCTAACTAGTGCTTTAATTTTTTGTTTAGCCTTTTGCATCATCTATTTCAGACCTTATTTTTCTTTGATCTAGAAAGAAGTCAAAAGTTTTACACTCAACACACTAAAAATCATAAACATATATAGGATCCCACCCTCCCCTTTCCCCTCCCCATCTCCGTCACTTCTCCCTCTCTGGTGGCGCCAGCGCCGTCTCTCCCTTTCCTGGCAGCGCCGGCTCTCGCTAGCGGCTGCCTCCACGGGAATGCCGCCTCCGTCCTCCGCTCCTCTCTCTCTTCCCGCTCCGGCCACCAAGCTCATTCCCCTCTGCTCTGATCTAGCCATGCAGAGGTCGTCCTCATCCGGTTGCCATCGCCATCGCCTCTCCACTCGCAGGCACCATCGTGGTCCCCCACCTTGTCATCGAAGGCTGCAAATGGAGCAGATTGGGGCAATGGTGGTCAAGGAGGCGAGACAAGGTCCAGCGGTGACTCGTCTCTTTCAAGCCTGATGCTAGATCTGGCCGCACAGGGTCTTCCTACTCGTCATTGGCGGCATCCAGGTTTGTCATCCTTACATCCAATACCTCCCTTTTCTCCTCTTGTACATGCTTTGTATCGGCAATAATAATATAGGGCTACTCGTGAGACCTAAACTTAATGGACTGTAAAGTAACACGAAACGATTTTAGCATGTTTCAGCTCCTCAAGATGAGGTAATACCTTATTTCCAGCTGTTGTGTATTTCCTTTGAGGTTTCTCTGGTGAGATTCTGTATTCTCTGGTGAGAGCGTTCTGCCCTAGGAGGCTTCTTGCCTCTCCTTATATACTGAGGAGGCAAGGTTAAAAAGGTAGGAATCCCAATCGGACTTAACCAAGAGATTTTCTTTTAGGAACACAACATAACAGGTTAGGACTATATCCCTTTTCTTGTCATACAAGGTAACACACGCTGAGTCCTATTGTATTTCTAATTACATGATCAGACCCATCCTCTATCTAAGTGGTCGTATGGCTTTCCATGAGGTATCCAGGGCCCATGGCCTCCACAGTAGCCTCTGAGACCTTCATAGTTGAGTCACAGCTGATGCCGAGTGCTCATCCTTCATGGTGAAGATTTCCCGAGTACCTTAGTCCTGAGTACACTTTGTCCAAGTACCTCTTCTTTATGTCCTGCTTCCTATCAACTGGCAATGAGGTTATGAAGGGCTTCATAGAAAAATATGAATAGTGTGCGCCGAATAGGCGCACCTATTAGGTGTAGCCCCCGACTTTGTGCTTAATTATGAAATAATTAAATATAAAGTCAAAGATCTTTGACCTGTAAATCTTTCCCAAGTGATATATTTCTCAGGAATTGAATTCTTCGGCATCATGTCAGCTGGAAATATTTTTGCTTAAGGCAATTTTGGCTAAGCATGTAAGCCGAGTATCACTTCATGGATTTTAACCCAATATGTGGCTACGTGTACTTGAGAGATACCTGCATCCCCAATTTTAATGGAGACCAGCTATTGATGCTTATAAGGATATATACTCAATACCTTATCAAATAATTCAGATATCTAAACACATGTGTCCAGTAATTAGGCTTAATATGAAGCATATCTGATTATTTTAATCAGTTCCTATAAAATAGCATATGCACTGTGATTTTAACACAGCCAGCCATCGGCCTAATAGAACATGCTATTTAGGAACTCATATCTTATGAACCATTACTGAGCAAGTCAGCCTAGACCAGCTACCCAGTGCAGGCCTATAAAGCGGTGGGGAGCGAGAAAAGATTCCTCGTTCTCCCCTAAATCGCCAAATGCTTTGTCTTCCGGCAAATGCGTCAAACTTCACGCTCTCCGTCCCGCCTAGGGTTTTCTATAGCTCAAGCTCCCCTCTAGAAATCCCCAGGGATCTCCTCCCCCGCATCGATTCCTATTTTCCAGCAGCTCTTCCCCCCAGTTTTACACCCCGGCGATGCCAAGAGCTCCATTCGACATCCCCCGCATGTCGTCTGGATCATGGCATACATCCGATGCCTGCTCGACGAAGCTGGCTCTTTTAGAGAGGAGGAAATACCTCCAGTCGAAGGAACTTATCAACTGGCGCCCCACTATTGGTGTGTCGATCCCCTCTCTAGGTCCCCATAAGCTTGTGGTTTTTGCCTCTTTCTTCAACCGTGGATTCGCTCTTCTCGCTTCTGATTTCCTCCACGGTCTCCTTGATTATTACAAATCGAGCTCATCCACCTCAACCCCAACTCTATCCTCTAGATCTCCATTTTCGTGGCTCTCTGTGAAGCTTTCCTAGGGATCGATCCCCATTCAACCTCTTTTACTTCCTTTTCCATGTTAAGCCACAACCCTCTAAATCCAAAATCCAAGTGATAGGGGGAGTAGGCCTTTAGCTCCGCAATGAAATGAAGAAGGCCTACTTGCATGTTACCCTGAAGACCTCTCTGAAAGGTTGACATCAGGAGTGATTTTACTACTCTAATCTCGAGCCCTCCTTGCCGCCCTTCTCCGAAAATCCCCCCACGTTACTGGAGAGCTAGACTGCTCTGCCGTCGCAGGCGGAGATGGTCCAGGTGCAGCTGCTGTTGGAGAAGATAGATGCCTTGAAGAACATAGGGCTAACCGGGCCCTGGGTGGCCAAGACTTTCTAGAACCGGCGAATTAAACCCCTGAAAGCCAGGATCCACCTTGGCTATGATTATCAGGGGAACAAGGACCCAACCCAGGAGTGCTCCAACTTTGTCAACAAGGATATCGTCACCGATACCTTTCTTGGATTTCGTCAATAGAGTCGTCGAGATCCTGGACGCCGAGAGGGCTCCAAAGCCCTACTGCTAAGACAAGCCTCGGCCGATGCTAATGTCTCATTTGTTGATTGTCTTGATGCTTGTCTGCAATGATTGTCATGAAGATAGTTTAATTGAATCTATCTTGATGTGTGACACTTGCAGGAATTTGCCGAGTTCTCCTTGAACCCTCCTAGCCTGTTGGCTAGTGAGTCTACAAAGTGGCCAACCAGCCCCTCAGCAGTCCAACCTAGCCCCAAGAGGGCTGGGAAGCAACTCATGACGGACTAGGCCAAGAAAAAAGGCATGCCGAATAAGGCATCAGGTGGTCCAATGATTAAGGACCCCAACAACACAGCCCCTGGACCGACCAGCCCCAGGACCACACCACCGACTACCCCCTCGCCCAGTCGGCCACACCCAGTGCGGTGTCGACCAAGCCGAGTTCTGCACCACCTACCATTGAGCCTCAAAGCCTGACAGTAGGCGGTGCGTCACCTCCGAGTAGGCCTTCGGGCCCCTCGCTAACTACCTCCATCCCTAGCACACAGGGGTGGAGATTCAAGACTTTCGAAAGGTATAAAATCCTCAATCTTCAGAAAATCTTGAGTTGTCTTGCAATATCTTGATCACAGCATGATCTTGCAGGAAGCCGAGTGACACTGATCCCAAAGGGATAGTGCCACCAACCCTCATAGCCGTCTCCGTCCCGACTAGGGCTGAGCCTACAGAGCCCTGGCCCGAGCTGAGTGCCATACCAGCCATGAAGTTGAGACAACCCACTCGGCCGAGCCACAAACTTCACCCAGTCGGGATACCTTAGCTGAAATCTCGATCGCCGAGCCCATCGAGGAGCTAGCACTGCCAGTAGTTCCAAGACCCAGGACTCCCTCTCCTCTGCTCTCCACATCTTCAGAAGGAAATGACCTCCCCAGGATTGAAGCTCCTCCAAATTCCCCTAGGTGTTCTATTGGGTCACCTCGGAAGGAGACGAACAAACCTTCAAGCTGAACGAGGAGGCTGCCCAGAGGGTGTGAGTCAAACTGATGGAGGCCACCATCTCAGCGTCGAGGAGCATCTAGGTACATAATCCATCTAGCTGTGTCTACCGATTAACGGTTCTTGGAATCTTTTGCTATTGTAGTTCGCCTTGTCTAATTATGACCTGACTCATGCAGCAAGTAGTTGATTGATCTGAGAAGATGGGTAAGGTTCTTGCCCAACTCGCTCCCCAGCTCTCTCAACTCAACAAGCTCTAGGCCACCAAGGATAAGCTGGAGAGAACCAGCATGGAGAGGGAAGACTGGCTGAAGGACTCGGTGAACAAGCTCCGGGACAAGAACTAGGAGAAAATAGGAACATCAGACGTATGTTTCCCTTTTGCCTGAGTAACCCCAGACATCCTCACTGTGCTTCTAATCTTTAACCTTGTTTGGCTATAGCTCTAGAGACAAATCTGAACAATCAGTCCTTGGAAATTGAACGCCTGAAGAAAGAGTTAAAGGAGCTCGAAAAGGCGAAGTCCAAGGTTGACACCGAGTATGCAAGTAAGTTGCATATCTGTTCTTGCACTCTGCCTGACTTGATATTCAGATTTTCTTATGTTCCTCCTCTATGTGAGCATCCTTCAAGGCCAATTCGTAGATCCAATTCAGTGCCTTTGCTGCAGAGATAAAGGTGACAAAGGATTCGTGGGATGCCATAGTGAATTCAGCGAAGACTTTATTAGACATCATCCAACCAGGCCAAGACGAGTCCAGTTCAAGCTCTCCTGCCTAGGTGATTCAACGCCTTCAAGAAGCTTCAGCTATTTTGAAGGAAGTCACCACACAGCATGCCACCGTGGGGATCTCCCAGGCCTTAGCTATGATGAAGTCTCTCTACTCCCGGGTAGATATTGAGGCGATTGGCGAGGGATTTGCTGAGGGCACCACCCCGGAGGAAGGTTTAGAGCTGATCAACCAAGCTAGGCCGACTGCTCGGGCAATAGCTAAAGATCTGCCATTGTAAACACAAACTCTTCTTAAGTAGTCGGTGCATGGAAAGGCAAGAACAATCTGTACATATTGTAAATATTTTTTCTTGTTGTGAAATCTTGTTGAGTGCATGTTCTATCGTAGTCATCATTAGTCTTGCCCGACTAGCCAATCTATGCTGAGCGTTAAGGACCAACTTTAAAAAGCGTTTATCCCATTGGACTGTACTCGGCAAGACTTAGCACAATCGTTATAAAACTTCATGGCTTAGACAAAACAGACTCAAACTTTAGTAATAACAGAAGACATGTTTTCATCATGTAGCCCCCGACTCACTACTCGCTTGAAACAACCGACGTAGTGAGTCAGAGTAACTTTATTTATGTATATATGAAAGAATTACAATACTCAGGTATAGAAAAGACGTAGTTGTTTTATGTTTCATGAGTTGTTGATTAGGACGCCATCTTCCGTCTTCAATCGGTAGGCACCCGGACGTGTCACCTCAGCAATAATGAATGGCCCCTCCCATAAAGGGGATAATTTATGTCTATTTTCGGTGGTTAGAATTTTTCTCAAAACGAGATCTCCCACCAAAAAGGCGTCGCTACGAACATTATGACTATGATAACGACGAAGGCCATGAAGATATCTTGCTGACTGGATAGTTGCGACATCCCTTGCTTCTTCCAACTGATCTAGCTCGACCAGTTGGCCTACGTTTGATTTGTGTGGAGGCTATGGGCCTCAGGTACCTCATGAGAAGCATTAGGGCCACTCGGATAGAGGATGGGCCTAACTTTGTAATTAGAGATACAATAAGACTCGGCATACATTACCTTGTACGACAAGGGGAGGATATAGTACTAGTCGGGCACAATGTATTCCTAGAAAGAAATCCCTTGGATGGAGTCCGACTGGGATTCCTACCCTGTAACCCTATCTCCTTGGTATATAAAGGGAGGCAGGGCGCCCCTTGAGGGCAAAACCAGAGAATCGCAACTCATACAATCTCACCAGAGAAACCTCAAAGGCAATACACAATAGCTGGAAGTAGGGTATTACCTCACCTTGAGGGCCTGAACCAGGATAAATCGTTTCGTGTTCCTTTGCAATCCATCAAGTTTATGTCTCACGAATAGCCCCATATTCTTATTACCGATACAAAACATTGATAGTTGGTGCGCCAGGTAGGGGCATCGGCGAGATCATCTTTAACAAGCCTAATTGATCCAATCACTAGAGTCGACGGCGTTAAGTTCTTCTCTGGGCAAACAATCACCTTCTGGAGCCTCGACTTCGTCGCCGATAAATTCGGCAACCTTACCCTATCCAACTCAGATCCGATCCGATCGGCCAGGGACCAAGCCGACTCCACGCCGGTCGACCTACGTAACACTGCAGCGATCTTCGGCGACATGCTGCGGTGATCTCCAACATGCCCGAGTCTAGGGATAACTCTTTCTTTTGGTGTTTGACTCAGACTCGGTTTTGAGCCAACCAAGATCGGGCTAAGAGAGGAAGAGATTGTTAATCTCCCATTCAGACTCGGCAATGTCGCGGATAACTTCAATCAGCATCTGACGCAGCAAACCCAATCCCCTAGAGTTCAATTCGGATAAAGCCCAGAGCTGCTCAAGACTGGGTCTAGGGAGGTTGGGGTTGTTATTACTCCCCTTAATCACTCCGACTCCGACTCTAAGTCGGACAGCACTTCGGTGAGCTTTTCTCCACCACGTGAAGTCTTTATGGAGTCTAAAAGCTCAACTCCCACTCAGGAGACACGCCGACTACGCGATTTACAAGAAGGGGAAGCCTGCCGACTATGTGAACAACAGGAGGAAGACGCAAGATGCCTGCAAGCCGAGGGCGATGCTCGCAACGACAATCTGCATAAGGCTGGACAGACTGCTCAATAGGAAATTCTCCAAACTTGAGTCCGCGACCACGACGTTTTCGTAACTCCTCAATAGAACGTTGTGGCCACTGCAACTCTACTGGATACACTGCATTTTGGGCCTGATCACCAGGCCACCCTGATGATAGCAAGGATAAAAGACATGATCACCGCTGTTGCATGTCATAAGCGTCAACAGTCGGGTGACACTCTCGTACCGACCAACAGGTCGGCTTCTCCAACGGTGATCTCATCTGCCTCAATCCGACGCCGAGCGGCCGGCTCTAGTCAGCCACACACAGATTCACGCCACACATCACTCGGCAACCACAATAATGACCGACGGCACCGAAATCATGATGACCGGCGGGATTGTCACCTCGCACTCGCTATACCCACACGTCTTGTCGTTATCGGCCACGCTCTCACGCAGTCGTCCTAACCATGAAGGTTTTGCTCTTGCAAACAATCGAAAAAATTTTCAAGAACAAAGAAAACACAACCTGAATTGCAGATGAATGTTTAGCACACGAAGTTGGGGTTCTATAAACCGATCTAGAAGGCGAAACTGCAATGGCAGAATAATCTAAGCAAAACCTAACTCTAAACGACAATGGCTACTGTATATATATGAGTTGGGACGTTCTAGGGTTAACCCTAGAGCGCACACCCCTTGGGCTTAGCCTACGACACAATTACAAGGCCCAAGGCTCAAAACAGACTCGGACTGGAAGAGGTACGTGTCTTGTTTCGACAATTCCAGACAGATCAGGAGGAATTTTGATGTGGGACCAAAACCATTTGAAAATAGGCTTCATAAGCTTTCCAACAAGTACTTGTAGGCCCTGTAACTCCTTCTGGATCAAAATTTATGGCTGTTTGAAGTTGACGCTGTCTCCTAGCTTGAAACTGAATCGGTCTCAGGAATATGAATTTACTTGCACTTGTTGTCTCCACTTTAATATTTGGTTTCTTGAGCTATTCTCCATGGTCTTCTCCCAGGATCCTAATAAAAATAAAATCATCACAAGAATTAGATAGCATGCTATTCGTAGAAATATTTCCATGTAAACTTAGGAATGCATTCACCTGGCGATTAAGTTGACGGGCACGTGCACGGGTAATTGGTCCTTAGATCTGTGGCACATCTTGTTCAACATGAGTAGGTTGTTGTAAGTGTGTATCTAAAGAAGTGATGTCCTCATTAAGTGTCGCCGACTAGAAGACGAGAATAAGCGCTTCGGCCTCCACCATGAGTGGTTCCACCGCCGTAGTCAGAGTCGGAGTCCTCATACAGATGGAGTACCGGCCTTCACCCATGAGCTGCACAAGTCGACTGGCCATCAGGCTTCAAGCCGACTGGAATTGAAAAATACCATGGAAAGACCAACCCCGAGTCCTGGCTCACAGTCTACACTCTGGCGATCCGAGCAGCTAGAGGAGATCACAAGGGCATGGCTAACTACCTCCCAGTTGCTCTAGCCGACTCGGCATGGACATGGCAACTGGACTTCCTAAGAGGTCAATCGGCTTCTGGGAAGAACTCCGGGAACGCTTCATCGCTAATTTCCAGGGAACGTACGAGAGGCCATCTTTCGAGTACTCTCTATATCAGTGCCATCAAAGGAAGAACGAGTCTCTTCGTGATTTCATCAAGAGGTTTTCTAAGAAGAGGAATTCAATCCTGAAGATCAAGGACGAGGTCGTCATCGCCGTCCTCTGTAAGGGAGTCAGAGACACCCCGTTCATTGCCAAGTTTACTTGGAAACCTTCCTCTTCCATGTCAATGCTCTTTTTGACATGGCAAACAAATATGCCGACTCGGCCAACGCAGTTGCTGAGGCCCTGGACGACAAAAAGGAGCCTCGGCAGAAGGACAAAAAAGACAACGACGAGCCTGCGTAGAATAAGTCCGACAACCACAAGCACAAGTTGGACAACGTGGTGGCTGCTGTGGAGCATACTCGGCCGCGATCCTCGAGGACAGACGAGTACCAAAAAGTGATGAACGGGCCATGCCCCTTTCATCCAAAGGACAAGCACACGGCTAAGGACTGCTTCATGCTCAAAAAGTTTGCTTCTGAGTAGACTTCAACATCTGGCAGCAATAAAGACAAGGACAAGCCAAATCTGGGCACAGCTGGCGACTACCAAGATCCCCAGAGTGAGCTCAGCCACATCTTTGGAGGGCCGACTTGTTAACACCAAAATTTGGTACGGTTCGTTATCATGTTTGGTTAAGGAAAGAGGCTATATTAACCGATGGAAGCCAATGCAGAAGAAGCCGAATTCAGGAAGGAATCGTGAAGACCACAGCATGGCAGTTAGCTATTTTATCTATAAATTAGGTAGCTTTAATAATTTTTAGGAAAAACCTGATCTCGTGTACAATCAGGGCTTGTTAATTTTCCTTTTATAGTTAGGAAACTCCTATTTTGTATCCGATCAGGACTGTATCAACTCGAGGTATAAATACGTATGCCCGGGTACCATGTAAACTATCTCACAGATCAATACAAATTCGGCGCATCGCCACCCCTTTTCGATGGGTTCTTGCTTCTCGAGCCGGGCTGCATCGGTTAGGTCCGAACTCCTGCGAGAGGGTAAGTCTCGTTACCCCGACTACTTTGTCAGCTAGGACTTCCTCGGTTAGGTCCGATATTCTAGCTGATCTACGGTAGTCGGCTTACCACGGTGTATCTATTCTGTCTACAGCTGCATCAGTTAAGTTTGATCTCTTAGGCCGAGTGGATATATCACATCATGCGTGCGTAGATTTATCAGCTTACTAGATGTAATTTATCATCAGTTTGTGCTGATCGGTTAGGTTCGACCTACTAAACTACCTGCGATAAGTTATTCTTGCCAGGTTGATAGATTTTATGCAAGCGTCTTATCGGAGTGTCTAGCCGATAAGTTATCTTTTACTAGATAAAGCCGACTACATTGTCTTGATTATTATTTCAATTATCTACACTATCATCGGCTTTCTAGCCAATGCACATGTTCTATTTGTAGTTGGTTGATTTATTCATTTATATCGTTATCGGTTTCCTAGCTGATACACAAGTGCTGTCGGCAGTTAGGCAGTCGGCTGGAGGGAAATCGGCTGGTTTTCTATCTTTTATATTATCGGTTCTCTAGCCGATGTACAAGTGCCATCGGCAATCGGCTGGAAGGAGTCTGTATCGGATGTTTGGCCGATTGGATCATTGATCTAATATTTTCTATCTCCTTGTCAATTGCTGGGTCAAATTGAATGGCACGCCCGCGAACCTCAAATTTAGGACCTGCACTGGAGCTAAGCAGATCTCCCAGGCCTTCGCGTGTCTAGTGCGCCGAACCAGATCATCAACTCGTCTTCAGCGCTGATCGGTGATTTTCGGTGTCAACACGACTGCATACGAATCCAAGAGGAAGTAGAAGCTCATAGCATGCGAAGTCAACTCAGTCTCTACAGACCCCCTGTACTTGCGTTGGTCAGAAATGCCAATCACATTTGACCGCGCGAATCACCTCGGTCGGGTTACTCATCCAGGATGTTACCCACTCATTCAGGACCCGATCATTAGAAGCATCAAATTGAAAAAGGTTCTCATCGATGGAGGAAGCACTCTCAATATTTTGTTTGTCAAGACACTCGATGAGATGAAGATCCCTCGTTCCGAGCTACGGCCGAGTACAGCGCCCTTCCACGGGGTAATCCCCAGCCTGTCTTCCACTCCACTAGGACAGATAACTCTACCAGTTACATTTGGCATGCGAGATAATTTCCACACCGAGAATATCTGCTTCGAGATTGTTGACTTCAAGACCGCGTATCACGCAATACTCGGATGGCCAGCACTAGCCAAATTCATGGCAGTGCCATATTATACATACATGATGCTCAAGATGCCAGGACCAGCTGGAGTGCTTTCTCTTCGCAGCGATTTCAAGCAAGCCTTCACCTGTGACAAGAAGAGCTATGAGCTGGCCTAATCTCAAGAAGCGGCAGTCGGGCAAAACAACATCCGCCTAGCCGCTACAACTGCAAGCGAGGATGATCAAGTTTTGACAAAAAAAGCAGCCAAGTCGGGAATTTCAGCGGACTCTGAAACAAAAAAGATCCCCCTAGACCCTTCCGACCCCTCCAAAACTGCTCTTGTCGGGATCGGACTCGACCCCAAATAGGAATACGCGCTCGTCACCTTCCTCTAGGCGGACAGGGATATATTTGCTTGGAAACCTTCCGACATGCCTAGTGTACCAAGGGAGGTGATTGAGCATTCCCTCAACGTCAAACCGGACGCCAAGCTAGTCAAACAACGACTACGGCGCTTCGCACAGGACCGCAAAGATGCTATTTGGGAGGAAATAACCAAGCTCCTTGTAGCCGGGTTCATCAAAGTGGTCTACCACCCGGATTGGTTGGCAAACCAAGTCTTGGTCCAGAAGAAGATGGTAAATGGCACATGTGCGTCGACTACACCGACTTAAACAAGGCATGCCCCAAAGACCCATTTGGTCTACCCAGAATAGATCAGGTAGTGGATACAACTGTGGGGTACGAACTTCTCAGCTTTCTCGACTGTTACTTGGGATATCACCTAATCAGCTTGAAGGAGGAGGACTGCCTGAAGACTTCTTTCATTATGCCGTTTGGAGCATACTGCTATGTCACTATGCCATTCGGGTTAAAAAATGCTGGAGCAATATATTAACGATCAATTCAGCGGTGTTTACACACTCAACTCGAGCGCAACGTGGAGGCATATATCGATGACATGGTGATCAAGACAAAATCCAAGACCTCATCGCCGACTTGGAAGAAACTTTCCGAAGCCTTCGAAAATTCAAGATGAAGTTGAATCCGGATAAGTGCGCATTTGGTGTACTGTCCGGAAAGCTACTTGGCTTCATCGTATCACATTGAGGCATCGAGGCCAATCCAGAAAAAATAAATGCTATCCTGAATATGGCACCCCCAACTAGCCAAAAGGACGTCCAAAAGCTGAAAGGTTGCATGGCGGCACTCAACCAATTCATCTCCCGACTTGGTGAATGGGGCATGCCCTTTTTCAAACTATTAAAGAAAGCGAACAATTTTCAATGGACACCCGAAGCCTAGCAAGCCTTCGAAGACTTCAAAAAATTTCTCACATCACCACCAGTGTTGGCATCACCCATGCCCTAGGAACCGCTAATGTTATACCTGGCGGCAACCAGTCAGGTAGTCAGCACGGTGCTAGTAGTCGAGCGAGCAGAGCCAGAGCATATACAGAAAATACAAAGGCCAGTCTACTTTGTCAGCGAGGTCCTAGCCGACTCCAAGATGAGATATCCTTAAATCCAGAAGCTGTTATATGGTCTACTCATCACTGTCCGGAAGTTGGTGCACTACTTTCAGTCACATCAAGAAACTATTGTCACATCGTATCCACTCGGGGACGTCCTACACAACTGCGAGGCCATTGGCAGGATCGCTAAATGGGCTCTCGAGTTGATGGCGTTTGACATCATATTTCAACCACGGACAGCAATCAAGTCTCAAGCTCTAGCCGACTTCGTGGCTGAGTGGACAGAAGTCCAGGCGACTACAAACACGGACAAGCTAGAGTACTGGATGATGTACTTTGATGGTTCTCTATGGATCGGAGGTGCAGGGGCTGGCGTCGTGCTAATGTCACCCACTAGAGAAAAACTAAAGTATGTTCTCTAGATTCACTTTCTGGCTTCCCACAATGTTGCCGAGTACGAGGCACTCATCCACGGGCTTCGCATTGCCATATCACTCAGTGTCGATGTTTTACACCGGCAATAAATATATGGGGCTACTCGGCGGATGGAAACTTGATGGATTGCAAAGGAACACAAGGGGATTTTTATACTGGTTCAAGCCCTCGATGTGAGGTAATACCCTATGTCTAGTTTGTATGTATTCCTTTGAGGAATTATGGTGGCGATTCTGATGAACCGTATGGCCGTTTGAGCTTATGAGTGCTCTTCCGCCCTCATGGGGCGCCCTGCCCCCCCTTATATACTGGGGGACGGGGTTACAAGGTAGGAGTCCCCATCGGATTACGACTAGGAGATCTCCCCTCAGAGATATAACGCACCCGACTAGGACTGTATATTCCTTCCTATACAAGGCGAAGTCTGCCGAATCTAGCTATATCTCTAATTACAAGGCTAGGCCCATCCTCTATCCGAGTGGCCCAAATGCTTGTCATGAGGTACCCAGGGCCCATGGCACCCACAGTAGCCCCCGAGACCTTCATAGTTGAGTCACAGCTGATGCCGAGTGCTCATCCTCCACGGTGAAGTCTTCCCGAGTGCATTGCTCCCGAGTACTCTTTGTCTGAGTGCTGCTTCTCCCGAGTCCTGCTTCATGTCAGCTGGCAGCGAGGCTATGAAGGGCTCCATGTAGATGTAGGAATAGTGTGCGCCGAATAGGCGCACCTATTAGGTGTAGCCCCCGACTTTGTGCTTAATTGTGAAGACAATTAAACATAAAGTCAAAGATCTTTAACCTTGTAGTCTTTCCCGAGTAGTATACTACTGGTATATGAGACTCTTCGGTATCGTATCAACCGGAATATAATTTATAGTCTTGCCGAGTAGGGAACTACTCGTATGTGGGACTCTTCGACTTCATGTCAGTCGGAATGTGTGTTTGTAGTCTTGCCGAGTAGGATGCTACTCGTATATGAGACTCTTCAGCGTCATGTCAGCTGGAAAGGGGGTGTTTATAGTCTTTCCCGAGTAGTATATTACTCGAAAATCAGACTCGTCGGCATCATGTCAGCCGGGATGATTATTTATAGTCTTTCCCAAGTAATATATTACTCGAAAATTAGACTCGTCAGCTTTATGTCAGCCGGAAAAGGTGTTTATAGTCTCTCTCGAGCGGCGTCCCTTTCGGAAGTTAGACTCTTCAGCTCGTCAGCTGGAAGAATGTTTATAGTCTTTCCCGAGTAGTATACTACTCGAAAGTTAGACTCCTCCGCATCATGTCAGCGGGAATGAGAAATTTATAGTCTCTCCCGAGTAGTGCACTACTCGAAAGTTAGACTCTTCCACATCATGTCAGTGGGAATAATGTTGCTCATGGCAACTGATGGCCATGCATGTAGGCCGAGTACCACTTTATGAAAATAAATCCACGGTGTGGTCAGGTGTACCCGAGAAAGATACCTGCATCCCCAATTTTAATGAAGACCAGCTTGTGATCCTTGTAAGGATATATCCTCGAGACCTGGTGGATAAAACAGATATCCAAACATATATGTTTAGCAATAAGACTCTCATGAAGCATATCTGTTTACCTCATCGGCTCCTGTTGGTAGCACCAGCGCTATAATTTCAACTCAGCCTGCGGGTGGCCCACATGGAGCATGCTACTGTAGGAACTCATATCTTGGTAGCCCGTTACCGAGTACGCCGGTCTAAACCGACTCACCCAATGTAGGCTCTATAAAATCACCATCCCTCGCATGTCAGGATGAGTTTTTGGTGTCGGTAACCGCAATCAGCCAGAGAAATCCTTATTCGCAAGCCTTTCCGACTTACGTTCCGAATGCAACCTGGTTGCCACAGAAGTCTGAGTAGGTATATTGCAGGATCTGCTTGCCCTCCTCAAGTGTGACGCGGTGCATGAGAACTCCGGATGCGCTTAGACGATGTAAGTCTTCTCTGACTTCAGGAGAGCCGAGCAGGGTACCCGAACCTTGCATTAGCATAGGATTCGGCTAGCGACCCTCGTGGGGCATACCCTACCCAACAGAGTTATAGCCAAGCGAGGTACCCGAACCATGCATTAGCATAAGATTCGGCTAGTGACCCTCATGGGGCGTACCTCACCCAGCCGAGTGATATACGACCCCCGACTAGTGCCGGAAGTCGGTTGTCAGCTCACATGAAGCGTAGCCGAGGAAGATGACGTCCCGACTGGCGCAAGTACTCGGTAAGTAGCCCTCATGGAGCATCCCGAGTGTATTTTGGCAGACTTGTCCAGCCCCCGAGCGTAGGAGATAGGCTCGCAGCCCTGAGTTCCTGTCACGCGTATTCGGAGCTGGGCCTGCAATATAAAGATATCGGATGAGTAGCATCTGATGATGGAAATAATCACCGAATAAAATGTATTTACAATATATGTAAATACGGAGTTTTCCTCTCTTTTTGATATTAATTTCCCGAGTAGTTGACCCCTTACGTTTAAACACTCTGCCCGACTAGTCATAGGCCCTAGCGTCAGGAGTTGGCTCATGGCTCTTTCCCAGACACGCGTTTTGGGTGACTTGAGTTCGTCTTTCATGGAGCAAAGTTTCACGGATCAGGTTTATGCTACTCAAGTACTTTTGCAATCATTTAAGAGCAAAAACAGAGAAGAGTGCAGCTTGTGCACCTATTAGGTGTAAGCGGCATTGGCAAGGCGAGTGAAGAAATATTTATCAGGAAGCGACTTAGCTGTTCGGTATTTCGGAGTGGGATGCCATCCTTGCGTTTGAGCTTGTGAGCCCCCGAGCATGTGACTTGTTGTTCTGATAATCTTCAGTTGTTGAAAGTCGAAGACGTTGTGACCGACTGCCACAATGAAGCCGTCTGACTTGCATTTGCGATTCCTAGCTTTAGTCGGGACCGCGTGTCGGTGCCCTTCCACTTCTTCTGTCAGGATGCCTTTTATCTTCAAGGGCCTCAGCAACAGCGTGGGCTGAGTCGGCGTATTTGTTCGCCATGTCGAATAAAGCCTTGACAGAGTTGGGAGGCTTCCTGTGAATTTGTCGATGAACGAGTGTCTTTGACTCCTTTTCGAAAGGCGCGATGACGACCTCATCCTTGACGTTCGGGATTGAATTTTTCTTCTTAGAGAACCTCTTGATGAAGTCACGAAGAGACTCGTTCTTCCTTTGATGCAACTGATATAAGTCGTACTCGGAAGATGATCTCTCATAAGTTCCCTGGAAGTTGCGATGAAGCGTTCTCGGAGTTCTGGCCATGAGCCGATTGATTGCTTGGGAAGTCCTTTAGCCATGTCCTCGCTGAGTCGGCTAAAGCGGCTGGGAGGTAGTTAGCCATGACTTTGTGATTTCCTCCAGCTGCTCGATTGCCGTAGTATAGACCGTGAGCCAAGACTCGGGATTGGTCTTGCCGTCGTATTTTCGACTCCTGTAGCTTGAAAACCCGATGGCCAGTCGCCTGTTGTAGCTCCTAGGTGAAGCCGGTATGCCTTCGTCTTCATGAGGCTACAGACTCCGAATACAGACTGCGGAACCGCTCTGGTGGAGAGGCCGAACGCTTTCTTGTCTTCCAGTTGGCGTTGTCATCTTCTTCTCGTTCACGGTGCCGAGCGATGATGTCTTGCCGAAAGGACGCGCCGTAGTCGGTCTCGGAGGTCCTGATCGTCTCGACGCGATTGCTTTGACGTCGCTGGTTGTCTGAGGTTGCCGATGACGCCTGACATGCCTCCGTATCGCGGCTGACTGGAGCCAGCCGCTCGGCGTCCTTTGAGTAGATGAACTGCCGTTGGGGAATGTCGACTGGTTGGTCGGTATGTGGGTATCACCCGACTGTCGATGCTGCTGACATGTAGCAGCGGTAAGCATGGCTTTTATCCTTGCGATGGTCGGGGTGGCCTGGTGATCAAGCCCAAGTTGGACCGTGTCCAGTAGGGTTGCGGCGGCCACGATGTTCTGTTGTGGCATGACGAAGACGTCGTGGTCGCCGACTTTTGTTTGGAGGGTTTGTTGCCGAGCGGTTCGCCCAGCCCTGCGTAGCCGTCGTTGCGGTGGCGTGCAGGCGTCTTGCTTCTTCCTCCCGTTGTTCTCGCAGTCGGCAGCCTCCTCCTCTTGTTGTTCGTGTAGTCGGCTGATTCCTGATAGGAGTAGAGCTCTTTGGATGCCATGAAGATTTCTCGTGGCGGGGAGAAGCTTGCCAAACTGCTATCCAACTTAGAGCCGGAATCCGACTGGGAGTCGTAGTCCGACTGAGAGTCATAGTTGGAATAGTTGATGGGGGTGATTATAACTTCGACCTCCCTAGATCCGATCTCGAGCGCTCTGGGCCGTGTCCGAGTCGAACTCCAGAGGATCGGTTTGCCGCGTTGGATGTAGATTGTAGATTTCCGCGGCGTCGCCGAGTCCGAACGGAAAATTGACGATCTCTTCCTTTTTTGCCCGATCTCGGCCGGCTTAAAACCTAAGTCTGAGTCGAACACCGAAAGAAAGAGTGTCCCTGGACTTGGGCGTATGAGATCGCCGCAGCATGTCGTGAGAGATGTGCTGTAGCATCGTGTAGGCGACTGGCGCGGAGTCGGCTGGTTCCTCGGCCGGTTGGATCGGGTCCGTGTCGGCCAAGTGAGATTGCCGAACATGTCGGGCGACCGAAGTCGAGGCTTCCGAATGAGATTGTATCTCCGGAGAGAATTTGCCGCCGTCGACTCCGGTTGCTGGGATCCATCGAGCTTGTAGATGTAATCGCGCCGAAATCCCCTACCTGGCGCGCCAACTGTCGATGTTTTACACCGGCAATAAAATATGGGGCTACTCGCGGATGGAAACTTGATGGATTGCAAAGGAACACAAGGATTTTATAACTGGTTCAGCCCTCGATGTGAGGTAATACCCTACGTCCAGTTTGTATGTATTTCTTTGAGGAATTATGGTGGCGATTCTGATGAACCGTATGGCCGTTTGAGCTTATGAGTGCTCTTCTGCCCTCATGGGGCGCCCTGCCTCCCCTTATATACTGGGGGACAGTTACAAGGTAGAGTCCCCATCAGATACGACTAGGAGATCTCCCCTCAGAAGATATTAACGCACCCGACTAGGACTGTATATTCCTTCCTATACAAGGCGAAGTCTGCCGAATCTAGCTATATCTCTAATTACAAGGCTAGGCCCATCCTCTATCCGAGTGGCCCAAATGCTTGTCATGAGGTACCCAGGGCCCATGGCACCCACACTCAGCATCCGCCAATTGGTCGTATGCGGGGATTCTCAGCTCGTGGTCAACCAAGTCATGAAAGACTGGACATGTCTCGACGATAATATGGCGGTGTATTGTCAAGAGGTGCGAAAGCTAGAAAACAAGTTCATTGGGCTGGAGATAACTCATGTATTGTGACAATACAATGAAGCTGTAGACGAATTGGCCAATATGGGATCCAAACGAGAAGTGGTCCCGACCGGGATTTTTGTCGAGCAACTATTGGAGCCATCCGTCCAGAAGAAACCAGTGCTTGAATAGTCGGGGGCTAAACCTACTCCGGCAACAAATAAAGTGCTAATCATCTCTCAAGACAGGCGGACTCCAATTTTCAAATTCCTCTTGGATGATGAACTCCTAGAAGATCACTGCGAATCTGAGAGGATTAAACATCGAAGCAAATGTTTTCTTGTAGTCGGAGAAGACCTTTACCGTCGAAGCACATCCAGAGTCCTCATACGCTGCGTCACACCCGAGGAGGGCAAGCAGATTCTGCAGTCGATCCACTCGGGTATTTGTGGCAACCACGCTGCATCCAGGACGTTAGTTAGAAAGGCTTACAGACAGGGTTTCTTCTGGCTGACTACGGTAACAGATGCTAAATACATAGTTCGCACATCGAGGGATGCCAATTCTATGAAAGGCAAACACATCTTCCAGCTCAAAAACTTTAAACAATTCCAATCTCTTGGCCCTTTGCAGTTTGGGGGCTTGACATGGTCAGGCCGTTCAAAAAAGCACCAGAGGGTTCACCACAACTTGTTCGTCACAGTGGACAAATTCACAAAGTGGATCGAGGCAAAAGCTGTTACTACTATAACAACGGCATGAGCAAAGGATTTCATTATGAGTATTTTATACTGATTTGGAGTGCCTAACCGCATCATAATAGACAACGGTACTCAGTTCACTTCCGGCATGCTTTCAAGATTTCTCTGATGACTTCGGCATCAAGATCTATTATGCTTCTATGCCACACCCATGGAGTAATGGGCAGGTCGAGCATGCTAATGGCATGGTCTTACAAGGTATCAAGGCTAGGGTATTCAACCGACTACAACCATATGTAGGGCGGTGGGTATAAGAACTCCCTTCTGTTCTCTGATCTCTAAGAACCACGGTTAGTCGGGCAACAGGGCAATCTCCTTTCTTCCTAGTCTGTGGTGCTGAGGCTATGCTACCAACTGAGTTGGAGTTCGGCTCTCCGCAAGTTCGGGTCCACTCAGAAGACAAATTAAACAAAGACCGACTGGTCGAACTTGATCAGTTGGAGGAAGCAAGGGACATCGCAACTATCCAGTCGGCAAGGTATCTTCAAGGCCTCCGTCGTTATCACAGTCAGAATGTTCGTGGCCCCGCCTTTTTGATGGGAGATCCCGTCCTTAGAAAAATACAAACCACCAAAGACAGGCATAAACTATCCCCTTTATGGGAAGGGCCGTTCATTATCGCTGAGGTAACACGTCTGGGCGCCTATCGACTAAAGACTGAAGACGGTACCCTAGTCAGCAACTCATGGAATATAGAACAGCTACGTCCTTTCTATACCTGAGTCTTGCTTTTCCTCTGTACATATGAGTAAAGTTTTTTTGTTCCTTTGACTCACTACATCGCTTATCCCAACCGAGTAGTGAGTCGGGGGCTGCATATATTATGTGCCTTGTTAATAAAATCCAAGCTTGTTTTATCTAAGTCATGAAGTTCTATAACGATTATGCTAAGTTTACCTGAGCATTGATCTCAGAGGTGAATGTTTTTTCTTAAGTTCCTCTTGATCTACTCGGCATAGACTATATAGTCGGGTAAAGCTAATGACGACTTAGAAAAAACAAGTACTCGGCAGCATTTTACAAGATATTTATGCAAGCCTTTACAAAAGTCATATATACTCATCAACTGCATAATCTTTCTATTTTTACATGCCCAGGTCCCTGGCTATTGCCTCCACAATCGGCCTCACCTGGCTGATTAGCTCCAGCGCCTCTTCAGGAGTCGTCCCCTTGGCAAAACCCTCACCAACGGCCTCAATGTCTACCCTAGGGTAGATCGATTTGGTCATGTCAAGAGCTTGGGTGATGCCGACAACTACACGCTCATCCGAGTACTTCTTCAAGATACTCAGGGCTTCGCTTAGGCATTCTTGCACCTGGGTGACGGTACTGGAGCTAGTCTCGGGATAGTGAGGTTGTATGATGTCCAGGAGCCCTTTCATGGATTCAACGAGGATTTCCCATGACTCCTTGATCGTCTTGATTTCCTCCGTGAAGGCACCAAACTGAATCTGGGCATTGGCTTTTGAAGCTGTTCAGATGCATCAACAAGAATATTTGTTAGCCGAGACACGCAGTCAAGCCAAGATCATTGTCAAGCAGGAGACTTACTGGCATAGTCGGCCTCCACCTTGGCTTTGGCCTTCTCCACTTCCTTCAACTTTTCATCTTGTTTTTCCCTCTCCTTTGCCTAGGCTTTCAGCTCGGCTTCGAGGGCTACAAATCAAAGTAGTCAAGAACTCAAGATTGCAGTCAAGACTCAACAAGGCAGTTGTGAATCAACAATGCTGGAGAAATACTATTCAGGATTCACTCGGGAGGATAATACAGAAGACTTACTTCTGATCTTTTTAGCTTGGGCCCCGTTTTCATCCCTGAGCTTGTCTACTGATCCCCTCAGCCATGTCTCCCTCTCTTGGCTAGTCCGCTCCAGGTTGTCCTTGGCTACCTAGAGCTAGCGCAGTTGTTGGAGCTAGGGGGCGAGCTCGGTCAGGACCTTATTCATTTTCTCCGAGCAATCGATGATCTTTTGCTCAGAACAAACTAGGGGAAATCATAGTCAAATGGCAGGATACCAGATCAACGGAAATTGTCAGGAACCCAACATGGCGAGATTCGCTACATACCTGGACTCCCTTGGACGCAGCGATTGTAGCATGCATGAGATTTCTGTGCTCCCTCAATGCTGCTTGCTCGTCGTGCTCATAGCTCTCTGCAACTCCCTCGGGGTGACCCAATAAAAGTCCTTGGGAAGTTACGCAGTGTGGCTTCGAGCCTGGGGAGATCTCCTTTATCAGGAGATGATGATATTGCCGGTGATGCTGACCCTGAGTTTGGCAGCTATAGGATCTTCGACGATCTGCTCAGGGGCTGGGGCAGTACTTTCAGCATCCGCTCCTTGGTTGGCCGGCGCTGGTAACTCTGCTGTCAAGACTGCTTTAGCTTTAGCAGTTGGGGCAGCCTCTGGCTTGGCAGATGGCGTTACTAGTTCTGGCTCGGCTAGGATAGGCTCGGTGGCAGGAGCTGGTGGCATACTCCCCTTGGGATCTATGTCAACTTGCTTCCTGCACAATATGTCAAATATCAAGACACTGCCACATCATTCAAGATTCCTAGAAGATTGAAGATAGCTTACCTCTTGGAAGTCTTGAACTTCCATAGGGGAGCTCTAGAAGATGTCGGCAAGGGGCTTGATAGCCTGCTCGGCGGCGGAGAGCTGCCTGCTGTTGGGCCAGTTGGCACGTCAGTCGGTGGTGGTGATTTGGCCCCAGTCGGCTCTATTCCTAACGCAGCCGACTGGGGAGTCGAAGCACTCGGCGGTGCTGGCCTTGGGCTTCGCGGTGCTAGCCTTGCGCTTGGTGACACCGGTCTTGGGCTTGGTGGCCTGGGAGCTAAATCGACAGGATCCTTGATCTTTAGGCTCCCCGGCACTGCACTCGGTGTGCTTTTCTTCTTCTTGCCCGGGTCTTCAATTGGCTTCTTCCCAGCCCTTTGTGGGTGCCATGGGCCCCGGGTACCTCATGACAAGCATTTGGGCCATTCGGATAGAGGATGGGCCTAGCCTTATAATTAGAGATATAGCTGATTCGGCAGACTCTACCTTGTATAGAAAGGAATATACAGTCCTAGTCGGGTGCGTTATATCTCTAAGGGGAGATCTCCTAGCTGTAATCCGATGGGGACTCCTACCTTGTAACCCTGTCCCCCAGTATATAAGGGGAGGCGGGGCGCCCCATGAGGGCAGGTGCACACAAGTTCATCAGAACCACCACCGTATATCCTCAAAGGAATACATATAAACTGGACGTAGGGTATTACCTCACATTGAGGGCCTGAACCAGTATAAAATCTCTCTGTGTTCCTTTGCAATCCACCGAGTTTCCATCCGCCGAGTAGCCCCATATTCATATTGCCGGTGTAAAACATCGACAGTTGGCGCGCCAGGTAGGGGTCTCGGCGCGATCTACATCTACAAGCTCGATGGATCCAGCAACCGGAGTCAACGGCGGCAAACTCTCCCCCGGAGATACAATTGCATTTAGAAGCCTCGATCGTCGCCGACCAGATCGGCAATCTCACCTTGGCCAACGCGGACCCGATCCAACCGGCTGAGGAACTAGCCGACTCCGCGCCAGTCGGCCTACACGATGCTGCAGCAATCTCTCACGACATGCTGTGGTGATCTCCCATACGCCCAAGTCCAGGGACAACTCTTTCTTTCGGTGTTCGACTCGGACTCGGTTTTGAGCCGGCCGAGATTGGGCCAAAAAAGGAAGAGATCGTCAATTTCCCGTTCGGACTCGGTGACGCCGCGGATATCTACAAACTACATCCAACGCGGCAAACCCGATCCTTTGGAGTTCGACTCGGATACGGCCCAGAGCCGCTCGAGATCGGATCTAGGGAGGTCGGAGTTATAATCAACCCCATCAACTACTCCGACTACGACTCTCAGTCGGACTACGACTCTCAGTCGGATTCCGACTCCAAGTCGGATAGCAGTTTGGCAAGCTTCTCCCCGCCACGAGAAATCTTCATGGCATCCAAAGTCTCTACTCCTACTCAGGAATCACGCCGACTACACGAGCAACAAGAGGAGGAAGCCTGCCGACTGCAAGAGCAACAAGAGGAGGAAGCCTGCCGACTGCAAGAACAACAAGAGGAAGAAGCGAGACGCCGACATGACGCCCTACGCAGGGCTGGGCGGACTGCTCAACAACAAATCCTCCAAACCCGAGTCAGCAACCACGACGTCTTCATTACTCCTCAACAGAACATCGTGGCCGCTGCGACTCTACTGGATACACTCCAGTTTGGGCCTGATCACCAGGCCACCCCGACGATCGCAAGGATAAAAGCCCTGCTTACCGCTGCTAGATGCCAGCAGCACCAACAGTCGGGTGATACCCTCGTACCGACCAACCGGTCGACATTCCCAACGACAGTCTCATCCACCTCAAAGCGACGTCGAGTGGTCGGCTCTAGTCGGCTCCACACGGAGTCACGCCAAACGTCACTCGGCAACCCCAATAACAACTGGCGGCTCCGAAGCCAACCACGGCGTAACCTTCGGCAAGACATCAAGGCTCGGCGCCGCGAACGAGAAGAAGACGAGCAACGCCAACTGGAAGACAAGAACGAGTGTTCCGGCCTCCACCACGGGCGGTTTCACCGCCATATTCGGAGTCGGAGCCCTCATGCAGATGGAGTACCGGCCTTCACCCAGGAGCTACAACAGGTCGACTGGCCGTCGGGTTTCAAGCCTACAGGCATCGACAAACACGACGGCAAGACCAATCCCGAGTCCTGGCTCACGGTCTACACTCTGGCGATCCGAGCAGCTGGAGGAAACCACAAAGTCATGGCTAACTACCTCCCGGTCGCTTTAGCCGACTCAGTGAGGACATGGCTAACAGGACTTCCCAAGCAATCAATCAGCTCCTGGGGAGAACTCCGGGAACGTTTCATCGCCAACTTCCAGGGGACATACGAGAGGCCATCTTCCGAGTACGACTTATATCAGTTGCATCAAAGGAAGAACGAGTCTCTTCGTGACTTCATTAAGAGGTTTTCTGAGAAGAAGAACTCAATCCCTAACGTCAAGGATGAGGTCGTCATCGCCGCCTTTCGAAAAGGAGTCAAAGAGACATCGTTCATCGACAAATTTACAAGGAAGCCTCCCAACTCCGTCAAGGCTTTATTCGACATGGCAAACAAATACGCCGACTCAGCCCACGCTGTTGCTGAGGCCCTTGAAGATAAAAAGGCATCCTGACAGAAGAAGCGGGAGGGCACCGACGACGCGGTCCCGACTAAAGCTGGGAATCACAAACGCAAGTCAGACGGCTTCATTGTGGCAGTCGGTCACAATCGTCTTCGACTTTCAACAACTGAAGATTATCAGAACAACAAGTCACATGCTCGGGGGCTCACAAGCTCAAACGCAAGGATGGCATCCCCACTCCGAAATACCGAACAGCTAAGTCGCTTCCTGATAAATATTTCTTCACTCGGCCTTGCGAAGGCCGCTTACACCTAATAGGTGCACAAGCTGCACTCTTTTCTGTTTTTGCTCTTAAATGATTGCAAAAGTACTTGAGTAGCATAAACCCTGATCCGTGAAACTTTGCTCCATGAAAGACGAACTCAAGTCACCCAAAACGCGTGTCTGGGAAAGAGCCATGAGCCAACTCCCGACGCTAGGGGGCTATGACTAGTCGGGCAGAGTGTTTAAACGTAAGGGGTCAACTACTCGGGGAAATTAATATCAAAAAGAGGAAAAACTCGTATTTACATATATTGTAAAATACATTTTATTCGGATGATTGTTTTCATCATCAGATGCTACACATCCGATACCTTTATATTGCAGGCCCAGCTCCGGATACGCGTGACAGGAACTCAGGGCTACGAGCCTATCTCCTACGCTTGGGGGCTGGACAAGTCTGCCAAAATACACTCGGGATGCTCCATGAGAGCTACTTACCGAGTACTTGCGCCAGTCGGGACGTCATCTTCCCCGGCTACGCTCCATGTGAGCTGACAACCGACTTCCGGCACTAGTCGGGGGTCGTATATCACTCGGCTGGGTGAGGTACGCCCCATGAGGGTCGCTAGCCGAATCCTATGCTAATGCAAGGTTCGGGTACCTCGCTTGGCTATAACTCTGTTGGGTAGGGTATGCCCCATGAGGGTCGCTAGCCGAATCCTATGCTAATGCAAGGTTCGGGTACCCTGCTCGGCTCTCCTGAAGTCAGAGAAGACATACATCGTCAAAGCGCATCCAGAGTTCTCATGCACTGCGTCACACCTGAGGAGGGCAAGCAGATCCTGCAACACACCTGCTCAGGCACCTGTGGCAATCAGGCTGCATCCAGAACATAAGTCGGAAAGGCTTGCGAATAAGGATTTCTCTGGCTGATTGCGGTTATCGACACCAAAAACTCATCTTGACATGCGAGGGATGGTGATTTATAGAGCCTACATTGGGTGGGTCGGTTTAGACCGGCGTACTCTGTAACGGGTCACCAAGATATGAGTTCCTACAGTAGCATGCTCCATGTGGGCCACCCGCAGGCTGAGTTGAAATTATAGCGCTGGTGCTACCAACAGGAGCCGATGAGGTAAACAGATATGCTTCATGAGAGCCTTATTGCTAAACATATATGTTTGGGTATCTGTTTTATCTACCAGGTCTCGAGGATATATCCTTACAAGGATCACAAGCTGGTCTTCATTAAAATTGGGGATGCAGGTATCTTTCTCGGGTACACCTGACCACGCCGTGGATTTATTTTCATAAAGTGGTACTCGGCCTACATGCGTGGCCACCAGTTGCCATGGGCAACATTATTCCAGCCAATATGACGCTGAAGAGTCTAACTTTCGAGTAGTGCACTACTCGGGAGGACTATAAATTTCTCATTCCCGTTGACATGATGCGGAGGAGTCTAACTTTCGAGTAGTATACTACTCGGGAAAGACTATAAACATTCTTCCAGCTGACGAGCTGAAGAGTCTAACTTCCGAATGGGACGCCACTCGGGAAAGACTATAAACACCTTTTCCAGCTGACATGAAGCTGACGAGTCTAACTTTCGAGTAGTATACTACTTGGGAAAGACTATAAATAATCATCCCGGCTGACATGATGCCGACGAGTCTAATTTTCGAGTAGTATACTACTCGGGAAAGACTATAAACACCCCCTTTCCAGCTGACATGACGCTGAAGAGTCCCATATACGAGTAGCATCCTACTCGGCAAGACTATAAACACACATTCCGACTGACATGAAGTCGAAGAGTCCTATATACGAGTAGTTCCCTACTCGGCAAGACTGTAAATCATATTCCGGTTGACATGATACCGAAGAGTCTCATATACCAGTAGTAATCTACTCGGGAAAGACTTCAAGGTTAAAGATCTTTGACTTTATGTTTAATTATTTTCACAATTAAGCACAAAGTCGGGGGCTACACCTAATAGGTGCGCCTATTCGGCGCACACTATTCCTACATCTACATGGAGCCCTTCATAGCCTCGCTGCCAGCTGACATGAAGCAGGACTTGGGAGAAGAAGCACTCGGACAAAGAGTACTCGGGAGCAATGCACTCGGGAATACTTCACCATGGAGGATGAGCACTCGGCATCAGCTGTGACTCAACTATGAAGGTCTCGGGGGCTACTGTGGGTGCCATGGGCCCCGGGTACCTCATGACAAGCATTTGGGCCATTCGGATAGAGGATGAGCCTAGCCTTATAATTAGAGATATAGCTGATTCGGCAGACTCTGCCTTGTATAGAAAGGAATATACAGTCCTAGTTGGGTGCGTTATATCTCTAAGGGGAGATCTCCTAGCTATAATCCGATGGGGACTCCTACCTTGTAACCCTGTCCCCCAGTATATAAGGGGAGGCGGGGCGCCCCATGAGGGCAGGTGCACACAAGTTCATCAGAACCACCACCGTATATCCTCAAAGGAATACATATAAACTGGACGTAGGGTATTACCTCACATTGAGGGCCTGAACCAGTATAAAATCTCTCTGTGTTCCTTTGCAATCCACCGAGTTTCCATCCGCCGAGTAGCCCCATATTCATATTGTCGGTGTAAAACATCGACACCCTCTTGGGGCTAGGTTGGGCAGCAGAAGGGCTGGTTGGCCGTTTCTTTGTTTTGGTGGCCGGCTGATTTTAGGAGTCATTATCAAACTCCGCACAGTCCTGCAAGTATTTCGACGACATACATCATGCATTGCAGAACAATTCAAGACAGAAATCCACAGACATTCATCACAGAAGGATAACGATTCAACATCAGTCTTTTATGATTACCTGTGGCCGAGGCCTGCTTTGGCTGTAGGGCGTGGGGATGCGTTTTTCGTCCTCAGTCTCCACTACCCCATTGATGAAGAAGCCGAGCAGGGTATCAGTAACCTTGTTCTTGTCGGCTACGTCGGGGTACTCGCGGCTAGGATCATCCTTGCCTTGGTAGTCCCAGCCAAAATGGCTCCTGGCCTTCAGAGGTCTGGTGCGGCGGTTGAGGAAACACCTTGCCATCCAGGGACCAGTCAGCCCTGATCTCTTCTCCATCAGCTGGTACACTTGCCCCATTTCCTCATATGTTGGCATGGAGGACCAGTTGGGCAGGACAGTTGGAGAGGAACCAGTGAAAGGGGGCAGAGAGGACTCCAGATTTGAACAGTAGAACCACTCTCTATGCCAGCCCTTGAGTGATGTCTTCAGAGGAACATTGAGATATGTCTTCTTTATCTCATTCCTAAGTTGATGTAACGCCCCTCTCCCGCTAACCCATACAGGTTAACAGAGGGGGAACGTCATTACTTGTAATACTTGTACCAGTCCTAGTAGACCAGCTGGTACATACAGGACATCGGTGGATCACAGCCAAACCTGCTTTATTTATCATACATAGTCCTTACATAAGTTGTAGCCTCAGATAGAACCCAAGACATGCAATGATACATTACAAAAGTAAGCAGTGGAAAAACACGGGTAGACCTATACCCACAGGCAAAGCTTGGGACCTAGATTGAAACCCTAAAACTCCTCGTACTCGACTTGATCCTGATAGAACTGGCTGAGGGTAGGGTCTTCATCTTCATAAACTTCTGAGAGAAGATAAGCAAGGGTGAGTACACGAGGTACTCAGCAAGTCACGGAAATTATGTGGTACACAGGGTTTAGCAAGGAAGGTTAAGGTTATTTTGCAAAAAAAGGTTTTCAAAGATTTTGTGGTTTTAAAAACTATAAGTGTGCTCTTTAAGTTATCGGAAAGAAGCTCACGTTTCAATCCATTCCATGAGTTGCTTTGCAATAACTCACCACAATTAAGTTAGTTGGGAAGAGACTCATGTTTCAACCCATTCCATAAATCTGAGACTTGTCATAATGTCCGATTAGGAGCGTACCATCCTCTAGTACCTCCATTTGGATGAATTCTCTTTATTTTAAAACTTGTCTCTTCACACAGGCAACTCAACTTATGGTGTCATCCAACACCCCGGGTCACATAGGCCCGTTACAGGCCACACAGGCCATCCATCAGTCACACAAACCAATTCTGGTAATGGTTCCCAACCCATAAAACAATTACACAGATATTTGTAAAATAAAATCTACGCTAGAGGAATCACTTCACATCCACCCGTAACCGTGGGCACGGCTGTTCGAACAGTTCATAAACCTTTGCAAAGGGTGCATGCTTTTCCCACACGACGCGAGCTTACCCCACACTGGCCAAGTGGGGAGGTTCGCAGCAAGGCCTTTCCAGAGCCTTCCCAGGATAGCACGTTGCCCTATAAATGGGTTCTCTCAACCAAGTACTAGCAACTCATTTCCTGTACTCAGGGACGGGGGTATATTGCCCTCTTGGCACCCAACCACTCCCACATTTATTAGCAACCGAAAACCATCCTGGGAACACTAGTTACCTGGCCAGGGGCGTCCCATTCCACCTGTGTGGTCGCACTGTAATATGCTCAGTGCAATTCCTCAAGGACATGGTCCTTAAATGTCACGTGAGGTTGGAGCCACACAGGCAGCGACGAGTCATGACCAAATTTTGTAAAACTATTTTATTTCGCAAACTTCTCGACCAAGGGTGTCGAGGTTTAATAAATCATTTTATTTAAAACCCTGATTTCCCATCGTCATATTTTTAGTTTAGGTAAAAAGGGGTCATCGACATCCGTACACAAGTACGAATATCAAGATGACAGGGCTACAAAGGACAGGGCATCAATTGATTCAAGGAGGGTATAATGCAGCAAATGGGTTAGGCCCGACGGATTTGATTTTGAATCACGGCCGATAACAGTCGTGTTCCAAATTATGCAAGTTTTAGAAATAAAAATGAATTTTAAATCGTGGGTCCAATATGGTCAAGGGTGACTTGCCTTGCTCGAGGTCTTGAGAATCGTTGACAAAATCTTCCTTCGGCGACTCCTCGGGAACAGCCTCTACGCGTCGCAAAAGAAAAAAAAAGGCAAAAACACCAAGAATCAGAACCTATCTCATACAACTAATAGTGCCAATGTGTAGATCTCATTTTTTTAAAAAAATTTAGAGTTGAATGGGCTCAAATGGAGTTATGGTTTAAAAATTATGAATTTTCAAAGTTTGAGCTATTTTCTTGGAATAAAAAGAATTAAAATTATTTTTAGGAATAAAAGAAAAGAAAGAAAGTCCAAAGACTGACAAGGGGGGCCCTCGGGTCAGAGAGAGGAAGGTGTACTGTGGCTGACACGTGGGACCGACAATAGTGAGGGAGAGAGGGGACAGAGACTGGCACGTGGGACCGGGCTATTAGTGGCAGAGAGAGATAGTGGGGTGTTGACAAGTGGGGCTGGCCTGTCAGGAGAGAGGGGGAAGGACGGGGACGTTGACGCGTGGGTCTGGTGGGTCGGTACGGGATCGTGGGCACTGACACGTGGGGCCGGGGTCAAGGAGGCGGGCCACTCCAGCTGACGCGGCGCCCATGTGGCCATGCCACGTCGGCAAGGACCGCTGGCACTAGCCACGGCGGGCGATTGACGGCCGACGATCGCTGGAGTCAATCTCGCCGGCGGCGGCTGTCGGACCCGGGTTTGACCCGGAACCCTATGTGTGTACCGTGGTAGTCCCACGATCAATTGCTAGCACACACATTCAACATTGGCATCATAATCCATACATCACAGGTTCAGCTCACAGCAGTCCAAACATAAGTCGTACAAGAGTCTAGACTTTAGCGATTACATAGAGGCCGACCGGCCAAATAGAACAACAAATTAACAAAGAGTTCAACAGCGGAAACAAGATAATAGAGGCACCAAAAACCAGCAAGTATGCCTCTGCCTGCCCACAGGCAACCAACCGGTAAGCCCTAGTAAGCAACGTCGTCGTCGTCTCCAAAACCCGCTGCATAGAAGTACCCGATTGTCGGGTCCTCCTCAACCATCTCTAAAAAAAAGAAGTCACACAAGCGTGTGTGAGTACAATACGTACTCCGCAAGACTTATAGTGTTTGCAATGGTATTCCATAATATGCGAAGATAAACAAGGAATGGTTCAAGTCCTGCAGTTTGCATAAATCATAATATATATAGCGAAAACATTGTGGTTTTGCAACGAAATTTTTGTAAAACAAGCTAGCACAGCAAACAAGTATATAAGCATCAACCCCCAAGTGTTTCCAACCATATGGGCTCCCTGCCCATGCCAGCCCACAGTGGCAACACGCTGCCACAACCATCCCAGCGAACTCCCCGTTCGCACCAAGATCTTTCCCCAAAATAGTTCCCAAAAATTAAAACTACTACGGTGGAGAATTTCCCAAGTCGTCCATAACCGAGGACATGGCTATTCGAATAGTTTTAACTCTCGAGAGTGTGTACAAACCATACCCACATGACAAGGACAATATGAGTTACCACACAGGAGGCTCACATCATCAATGACAAAGCCTTTCTATCGTTGACCTAGCAATATCCCGCGCTTATGATCCATCCCTAGGGAGTTGGGAGGCCTCCAAAATCCCCAAGGCTCATACGATGTGCTGGTCACCCTTGAACAATAATCAAGGTACCTTCGGGCTATGGACAAAAACCATAACCCGCACTATCCCAATGTCAACAATAATGACCTACTACTACCACCGGCGGGTCTATTGCTAGGTATCAACAATATACTAAGCTAGGAACTCCCCATAAGAGCCACATGTGGTTTGCACTGTGCTTCTTGGTTCTAGCTACACCATAGAATCGGTCCTTAGTGACCCGGGCGAGACAACCACCTAATCAGTACCACATCAAGGCACCGAACACTACATCCACTCGCCCAAGTCCAAAAGCATGTTTTCAGTTTTTGTTTTCCACCAAGAGCACAGGGGAAAAATACCCACTATTCATTTCCATATTTTCGCAAATGCTTCTTTTCCCCAACATCCCAAAATCAAGTAACAAGTTGCATTGATTAAAAAGCAAACTAAGCATACCTATTGACATCATCCCAACCACATGAACCCAAATTTTCAGTAGCAACATAAGTGACAAGGAATTCATGATACTCAAGTAACAAGGACAGGGCATATGCAACAAGAGGTTAACTACCCAAGAATCCCACGCATTTTCAAGTAAAACATCGCATGCATAATAGTTTGCAATCAATATAGTTTGTAAGTTTGAAATATAGGAGCAATTGATCAAGGGGGTGCTTGCCTTGTTCCTGGACTTCTTGGTACACCTCTGATTCCTCCTCAACTGGGTCAGCAACGTCGTGTTCTACGAGAATACCAAACGAAGGCAATGAAAACAACGGCAAAATTTAACAGTACAGGAAGTACAAATATTTTTGCAGAATATGCAAGTGCATGATTTTAGATGAATTTAGGAAAAAGAATCGCTTGAATCCGAGTTTGTATGAGGGAGATACGGCTAAACGAAGTCTGCTCTGTCCTAAAATCGAAAATAATTGAGAAACAGCGTTTTCGCTCGACCGAACTGCAGAAACGGCTGAAAACATTCTACCGACTTAACGGGTGGTCTATTTGGGACGTTTTCGGTTCTAGGGGCGTTTTTATGGTACGAAACCTACATGTGTGCTGCTGTGAACCTAAGGACAACTCCCAAAAGTGGATATACCCCAACTCGCTAGGATATTAATCACGCACGCTCACACGTCACTAAAACGGCCTAACACGTGAAATCCACCGGGCGTGAAGTTTTAACCTAAGGCATTTGGGGGTGTGGAGGGTTTCTAGGGCCTAGGGGTCACTGGATGTACAAGTGGAACCTACGGGAAGGCTTCGGTAGTGGCGAACGCCTCGGTCCAAAAACGATATCTTCGTACGCGCAAACTACACGTCTTCGCACGTTAACGACAACCGGCGTGAGCTTGGGAGAGGGCGCGGGCACGAGTGAGGGCGCGGGCACGAGAGAGCGTGGGCGCGGGCGCGAACTCGAGAGAGAGCCCGGGCGCGAGAAAGGGCGTGGACTCGAGAGAGAGCCCGGGCGCGGGCTCGCGAGAGAGGGCGCGGGCGCGAGCTCGGGAGAGGGCGCGGGTGCGAGCGAGGGTGCGGGCGCGGGCGTATTTGCTCGTCCTCTATCCTTTCTTCTTGGGGCTCGACTACAGCCAAAGCCGCCGTCGCCGAGAAGCTCGCCGGCTCTGCTCTTTGCTTTGCCGGACCATCCACTCCCAGTCCGGACGGTCCGTTCCATTGTCACTGTCTGCGCCTGCTCAGATTTGCCCCTAAGGCGCTGGTTTATACAGATCGCACGATCTTTAACCCGTTGGCTGAGATTTTTCATGCATGAAAGATGACATGAAGAGCATGCAGATGGAAAAACGGTTTTATGCACCAAAGATCAAAAGTGGGCTATTACAGCAGCGAACCACGGCGAGCGGCCAACATTGGCGGGGAGCGGAGGGGACAAGGAAGCTAGTGAACGGCTCAGATTGGCATATCGGGCACCAGAAGATGGTTGGCGATGGAAGTCCCGAACCGGCGGCGGCGGCAGAGGGGAAGAGATTGTCGCCGCCGACCATTTTGGCGGCGGACTGGTTCAGGTTTGGGTGGTTTGAGTGCGGTGTTTAGCTAGGAAGGGAAAGGGAAAGGGTAATCGTGTTTTACCTCTGTCAACGGCAAGAAACAGAGCAGCGGCGATGGCGGACGGTGGTGAGCGGGTTTGGGCATTTTCGATTTAGGGGTTAATTGACGGCAGGAAGTGGTGGAGGAGCTTCCTAGTAGTCCAAGGAACTTGGCGGTGGCGGCGGTTTGGTTAGCGGTGGTCTGTAACGGCGGCGCTGCTTGGGTCAAAAGGCAGTGGAGAGAGACTCTCGGCAGCGAGCTTGCTCGGGCTCGATTTCTTGGCGGCCGGAGGAGGGGAGTGTTGCCCTATTTATAGAGAAGCTCGGGTGCTAACTGACGGCGAACAAAGGCGGTGGAAGAAGGGATAAGCTCGAGATCGGTGATGCGACGCAACAATGGTGCCGATCACTGTGGCACGCATCATCAGCCGCAGAGAGGGAAAATGAGAAGAGGAGATGATGGTGAAGCGATGGGATGAGGTGCCCGTGCGTGCTCGTCGACATTTGGCATCCGGCGGTGAGGGAAAAAGCTTATATGCCATGCTTTTTGACTCCGAGACTCGCGGCAACGATGGCGGAGCGGGTCTCATGCTGGGCGACGGGACAGCGGGGGTTGACGATGGCGTCCGCACGTTTTTAAGACGCCGACTGGGCGGTATGGGCTCGAAGCAGAGAGAGGAAACCGAGAGAATTCGGGAGAAGAGAGAGAGAGAGGGCGAGCGGCGAGAGGAAGAAGACGACTGTGTTGTCGGGACTGACATGTGTGTCTGAGCGAGTCGATCCCATGTGTCCATGTGCTTGCATCGGACGGCTGAGAACAAGGACGGGGCAAGGTGGCTGACACGCGGGCCCATGGGGATTTAATCCCACCCGCGCCTACGCTGGGCTGAGAGGGCCACGCAGCGAGGAAACAGGAACAGGCCAAGAAAGGAAGGGGGCAGCCCGAGCTGCACAGTGCCATCTCATCTTTTCTAGGGATTTGTTTGAATAGGTTTTTTGAAGATTTGAATTTTTGGAAATTGTTTTGAATGGAGTTTTTAATTTTTGCAAAAATTTGGGGGATTTTGTAGAGGCTCTAGGGTGGATTTTTGGAGGAATTTTTGAGATCACACATGGCACAAAAATTCCAAACTTGATTAAAGAGCCATTTTTGAATCTAGATTTTTGTTAAAATAGTTTGGCACAAAAATAAAAATGCGATCATTACAAACCTACCCCCCTAAAGAGAATCTCGACCCAAGATTCAGAAGCTAGGCGAACAACTCAGGGTATTCTATATGAAGGTGGTCTTCTCGTTCCCACGTGGCTTCATCCTCTGAGTGATTGCTCCATTGCACTTTGTAAAATTTGTTCGAGGTCCTTCGCGTGTGTCTCTCAGCTTCCTCTAGGATGCGGATTGGTCGTTCTTCATATGCCAAGTTATTGTTTAGCTCGATCCCTTTGAGAGAAACTTGCTCTTCGGGTATGCGAAGGCACTTCTTTAGCTGAGAGAGATGGAATACGTTGTGCACGTCTGCAAGTTCAGGGGGCAACCGTATTTGGTAGGCAATTTCTCCTCATCGAGTGGTTATAGGGTAGGGTCCTATGAATCTAGGGGCCAACTTTCCTGCCATGCCGAATCTCTTCATACCACGCAACGGGGATACACTTAGGTATACGTGGTCTCCGATCTCGAACTCTAGGTCGCGGCGTCGGTTGTCGGCGTAACTTTTCTGTCAGGATTGGGCGACCTTCAGATGTTCCCTTATTACTATTAATTTTTCTTTTGCGTCCTTTAGGAGATCAGGTCCAAATATTTGTTTTTCCCCTACATCGGTCCAACAGAGTGGGGTACGGCACTTGCGTCCATATAGTGCCTCGTTCGGGGCCATCTTGATGCTGGCTTGGTAGCTATTATTATAAGAGAACTCGGCGTAGGGTAGGCAAAACCTTGAGGTAAACTGGGTACCTCGGTCTAACACGATCTTTTTGGGAACTCCATGCTGACAGACTATTTTGGCCATATACAATTTTGCTAGTTTCTTTCCGGTATAGGTGGTCTTAATGGGTATGAAGTGGGCTACCTTGGTAGTCGATCTACGACTAACCAAATCGAGTTGTATCCATTGGGCGTCCTTGGTAAGCCTGTTATAAAATCCATTCTGATTTCTTCCCACTTCCATTCGGGAATTTTCAAGGGTTGTAGTAGTCCTGTGGGTTGCTGGTGCTCCGCTTTCACCCTTTGGCAGATATCGCACATGGCGACATATTCGGCGACATCTCGCTTCATCCCAGACCACCAATAATGTTGTCTAAGGTCTTGGTACATCTTCGTACTACCAGGATGTATGGAGTATGCGGACTCATGGGCTTCCTTGAGGATAAGATTCCTTAGTTCCTTGTTGTTGGGTACACATATTCTCTTTTTACTCCATACGGTTCCTTGTTCGTTTATCATGAATCCAGGGGCCTTGTCTTTGGGAATCTTCTCCTTAATGATCTTGATTTCTTTATCTTCTTTCTGGGCTTCTCGAATTAGACTTTCTAAGGTAGGTTGGACTACCAGGGTGGCAAGTGCTCCTTTGTTTACCATGGTCAATCGGAACTTCCTGAGCTCATGGCATAATTCTGGCCGAGGCGGTCGCGCCAAGGCGGGATTGCAATAGCTTTTCCGACTCAGGGCATCGGCCACTACGATGGCCTTTCCGGGGTGGTAGTGTATCCCTATGTCATAATCCTTCAATAATTCCAGCCATCTTCTTTGCCGTAAGTTGAGCTCAATCTGGATGAATATGTATTTCAGACTCTTATGGTCGGTGTATACTTCACACCGATTGCCGATCAAGTAGTGCCTCCATATCTTTAGGGCATGTATTACGGCGGCAAGTTCCAAGCCGTGAGTTGGGTAGTTCATCTCGTGTGGCCGTAATTGTCTAGAGGCATAGGCTACTACTTTTCCTTCTTGCATTAGTACGCATCCGAGTCCTTGCCGAGAGGCATCACAATATATTTCGAAATCCTTCCGGATATCAGGCAAGGTTAGGACAGGGGCGGTGGTCAACCTTCTTTTTAGCTCTTGGAAGCTTTTCTCGCAGGCTTCTGTCCATTCAAACTTCTTTTCCTTTTTTAGCAACTCGGTCATAGGCCTTGATATCTTAGAGAATCCTTCGATAAACCTTCGGTAGTATCTGGCCAAGCCTAAAAAGCTTCTGATTTCGGTGACCGAGGCTGGGGATTTCCAAGCAAGGACGGTTTCGATCTTACTTGGGTCTACTTCAACTCCTTGGGCTGAGATGACGTGTCCTAGAAAAGCCACTCGATTCAGCTAGAACTCGCACTTCGAGAATTTGGCGTACAACTAGTGTTCTCTTAATTTCCCTAGGACTAGTCTTAGGTGCTCAGCATGTTCTTGCTTGTCCTTGGAGTAGATGAGGATATCATCTATGAACACCACTACGAACTTGTCGAGGTACTCCATGAATATCTTATTCATCAGGTTCATGAAGTATGCTGGGGCATTGGTGAGTCCGAACGACATAACCGTATACTCATACAGGCCATATCTCGTGGAGAAGGCAGTTTTGGGTATATCTTGTGGCCTGATCTTCAATTGATGGTATCCAGTTCTCAAATCTATTTTAGAGAACATGGCAGCTCCTTTGAGTTGATCGAACAAGTCGTCGATCTGAGGTAATGGGTATTTGTTCTTTATGGTTACCTCGTTTAAGGCTTGATAGTCTACGCACATCCGTTGAGTTCCATCCTTTTTCTTAACCAGGAGCACTGGGGCTCCCCATGGGGATGTGCTGGGTCTGACGAAACCTTTAGCCTCTAATTCTTCTATTTGCTTCTTAACTTTGGCCAGTTCATTTGTGGACATTCGGTATGGTCACTTGGATATGGGTGTGGTTCCTATGCCAATTCAATGGAAAACTCTATTTCCCGGTCTAGCGGCATCCCAGGGAGTTCTTCAGGGAACACATCGGGGTACTCATTTACGACGGGCACATTTTCCAAGCTAGTAGCCTGAAGGCTAGTCAGAATTGGTCGGGTCTTTTAGGTTTTTGAAGGGGTAAACTTTACTTCTTGCCCATCGGGTCCTTGTAGGGTTATGGTCTTATCGGCATAGTCTATTTGTCCTTGGTGTTTAGCCAACCAGTCCATTCCTAGGATCAAGTCTAATTCTTGGGATTCTAGGATGATGGGGCTGGCTAGGAATTGAACCCATTCTATTTCCATGGTTACTCTTGGGCACGATAGATCTGACCTCATCTCGCTTCCTAGGGAGTGTACGATCATCGGTATCCTCAAGTCCTGGGTTTTCCAGCCATTTTTGTTCACCAAAGCCCGAGAGATGAACGAATGGGAAGCCCCCGAATCAAACAAAACAACTGCGGGTACGGAGTTAACATACCCATGACCATGTCTGGGGCTTCCTGAGTTGTATCTGCCTGGATGTGGTTCACTCGGCCTCTTCCAAAGGCCGGAGTCGTACGAGATGCTTGCCCGCTGACTTGTGTAGCAGTCCTTCCTGGTGTGGGCCCAGGGGCTCTCGTAGTGCTGATGTTGGATAGTGCTGATGCAATAGCCTCCTTGTTCTTAGGGCAATCCTTGGCATAATGCCCGTAGTCGTGATAGGCATAGCACCTTATTCCAGTAAGATTGGCAGGGTTTCTTGGCTGGGGCAAAGTTACTCCCCCTGGAGCCTGAGACGAAACTACTCGGTCGAGGTTGTTGAGGCATTGGCGGGCGGGGCGTATTCCCAAAGGGTCGACTGTATTGCGGGACAGTCGAACGATACTGGGTTGGCTGAGTCATTCTCGGTCGTTGCCCACCATGAGGGTTGAATCCGGAATGAGCCATTTTTCTCTTTCGATAGTCGTTGGCTTCCTTGCGGGTGTCTTCTACCATTAAAGCCTTGTTAATCATCTGTTGGAACGTGGGGAAATCGTGACTTATAAGCTGAATCCGTATTCCCACGTTCATTCCTTTAAGGAAGCATCGGATCTTCTTTTTATCCGTGTTCACCTCTTCTGTAGCGTACCGAGCCAACTTATTGAAATAGCTCAAGTACTTGTTTAGGCTTGAGGATCTCTGTTTGAGTTGCTCAAACTCAACTCTCTTCATGTTGATGATGCTTTCGGGCACGTAGGTTGCCTGAAAGGCGGTTGCGAACTCATCCCACGTGATCATCGAGGAATCCTCATGGGCGGCGCAGTAGTTATCCTACCAATCCACGGCAGGTCCCCTTAGTTGGTGTGCCACGAATAGTCTCTTCTCGATGGGAGTGCATTGGATCAAGTTAAGTTTCCATTCTACATCTTTGAGCCAATCATCGGCTTTTATTGGCTCAGTGGTTTGGGAAAGTTCTAGAGGACGGGATCAGAGGAACTCTGTGAATTTAGCCCTTCCATTTTGTGGGGCTTGTGGGGCTTGCTGAGGATTTTGCTGGAGCATGGCTAGACTCTGAGCTATGCCTTGCAGAATCTATGTTTGGATGGCTAGGCTATGCTGTGGGTCTATGTTTAGTGGTGGGGGTGGAGGTAAGTCTTGTTGGATTGGGTCGGGGTGAGGGGGTGAGTTCACATTGTTCTCAGATCCTTGTTCTTGATCTTGTGGGTTATTCTCTTGGTTCCGAACTAGTATTTGGTCATCCTCATATCCATATTGGGCTAGAGTACTCCTTTGTCGTTGGTTGCGGCGAGCCATCTATAGGGAAGAGAGGGAAGAGAATAATGAGGGAAGGAATAAAGGAAAAAAAGAAGAAGGCTCACAAGCACAAATTGATTTATGAAACATAGGTGCTTTATTTATATACAAGAGGGGTGGCCAAGTAGCATATACTGGATGCACACCATACAAGATGCGGACTACCATGCATAACACACACACGCACTACTTGCCACGACTCCTAGTGAGTTGGCGATGATACAAAAGGTTTGACGACTGCTATATACATCCTGCTGCCCTACACTGCTGCTGCTCTACTCCTACTCCTCACTCCCAATCGGCGCACGCTCAGAAGGGTCCTCCTCCTCGGACGGGACAAGGAGGTGAGAGGATAGAGGGATAGGAGCAACTGACAGTGGAACGGCTGGGGTAGGTGCTGGAGCTGGTGCGGGGGCATCGGCTGGAGTAGCAACTGGGTGAGGAGTAAACTGCGCAAGGTACTTGCGCGCAGTCATGCGGCATCGGCGATGGGGTGGAGAAGAAGGTGGAGTTGGGGAGGAACTCTAGGAACTGGCGGCATATCCCTCAGTGGGATCAGGAAAGTGAGAAGTGTGGGCAGAAGTTAGGGTATGTGGGGATGGAGGAATGCAATCTCGGAGGGAGTGGTAGTGCCTCTCGAGGCTGCGATATGCATCTAAGAGTCGACAGTACTGGTGGTCCAAGGCGGTGGTCATCTTGACAAAGCGAGTCAAAGAAGGAGATGACTCACGGCAGGTGCAAGGATAGATGCTAGTGGAGGATCCACTAACTCGGTGGGGAAGAAGGTGAAAGTGAGAAGAATCAAGGAGGGGGTAGTACTGGTCGTAGAGACGACGAATGGCCGTGAAGGCCACGTCTTGATATGCGAGCTGGAGTTTAGGCCTCACCATCACGAAACGGTGACGACGTAACTCGAGACGGAGGGGGTGGAGGCGGAGGGTAAGGCGGCAATGGGGAGGTATAGTGGCGACGGTGAAACCGGTGAACTGGGGAGTGGAATATCGAAGGTAGTGAGCCAGATCTCGGAGAATCTCGACGAAGCCTCCCTGACCTTCACCGTAGGAGAGGTGAGTGCTGCTAGCGGCCATCTACAATTTGAAAACAAGAAGAACGTTAGTAAAAATTTTTCAAACCTCTGCTAAGGAAAGGGAAGGAGTAAGAAAGTCTTAAGTTTTTGCAATTTGTTTTCTGAACGTATTGTCCTTAGGGCCTTCCTAGTGTGGGGGTTTCGTTCCTAGGGGCCAAACCTAGGCTTAGATACCACCTCTGTAACGCCTCTCTCCCGCTAACCCGTACAGGTTAACAGAGGAGGAATGTCATTACCTACAATACCTGTACCAGTCCCAGGAGACCAACTGGTACATATAGGACATCGGTGAATCATAGCCAAACCTACTTTATTTATCATACATAGTCCTTACATAAGTTGCAGCCTTGGACAGAACCCGAGACATGCAACGATACATTACAAAAGTAAGCAGCGGAGCAGAATCGGGCGCGTCTCGAGTGGGGGCGCAGGCTATAGCGAACCCTAGCGAGGCGGAGCGTGAAATTTGGGCGCGCAAGCTAGAAGATGAAACGATTGGCAGATTGGAGAAGGAGGAGGAATCTTCTCTCTCCCCGCTTTATAAAGCCTATGCTGATAAGTGGGCTTGGGCTGACTAATTTAGTACTGGGCCACAAGACATGAGTTTCTAAATGGCATGCTCTACTGAGCCGACTGCTGGCTGTGTTATTTATAGTGCAGATGCTATTTACAGAAACCAATTAAATAATCAAATATGCTTCATGAAGGCCTAATAGCTGGACACATGTGTTCAGATATCTGCATTATTTACCAGGTATTGAGGATATATCCTTATAAGGATCAATAGCTCGTCTCCATTAAAATTGGGGATGCAGGTATCTCTCAAGTACACCTGACCACATATTGGATTAAAATCCATGAAGTGGTACTCGACTTACATCCTTAGCCAACAATTGCCATGAGCAATAATTCTTCTAGCTGACATAATGCTGAAGAGTCTAATTTCCGAGTGGTACACTACTTGGGAAAGAATAAAAGGTTAAAGATCTTTGACTTTATGTTTAATTGTTTCACAATTAAGAACAAAGTCGGGGGCTACACCTAATAGGTGCGCCTATTCGGTGCACACTATTCATATTTTTCCATGAAGGCCTTCATAGTCTCGTTGCTAGCTGATATGAAGCAGGACTTGGAGAAGAAGCACTCGGACAACGAGAACTTGGGAGCAAGGCACTCGAGAAGCTTTCCCCAAGGAGGATGAGCACTCGGCATCAGCTGTGATTCAACTATGAAGGTCTCAGGGGCTGTTGTGGAGGCCATGGGCCCCGAGCCACTCGGACAGAGGATGGGTCTAATCTTGTAGTTAGGGATACAATAGGACTCGGCATACATTACCTTGTACGACAAGGGGAGGATATAGTCCTAGTTGGGCACGATGTATTCCTAGAAGGAAATCCCTTAGTCAGAGTCCGACTGGGATTCCTACCCTGTAACCCTGTCTCCTCGGTATATAAGGGGAGGCAGGGCGTCCCTTGAGGGCAAAACCAAAGAATCGCAACTCATACAATCTCACTAGAGAAACCTTAAAGGCAATACACAATAGCTGGAAGTAGGGTATTACCTCACCTCGAGGGCCTAAACCAGGATAAATCGTCTCATGTTCCTTTACAATCCATTAAGTTTAGGTCTCACGAATAGCCCCATATTCTTATTGCCGATACAAAACATCGACAATTTGTCTTCTGAATGGGCCCGAACTCACAGTGAGCGAAACTCCAACTCGGTTGGTAATACGACGGCCTCAGCACCATAGACTAGAAAGAAAGGGGATTGCCCTGTGGCCCAACTAATCATGGTTCGTAGAGACTAGAGAATGGATGGGAGCCCTTGTACCCACTGCCCTGCGTATGGTTGTAGTCGGTCAAACACTCTAGTCTTGATACCTTGTAAGACAATGCCGTTTGCATGCTCGACCTGCTCGTTGCTTCATGGGTGCACCACAGAAGCATAACAGATCTTAATGCCAAAACCGTCATAGAAATCTTGAAAAATACCGCCAGTGAACTGAGTGCCGTTGTCTATTATAATGCAGTTGGGAACTCCAAATTGGTATATAATACTCATGATGAAGCCTGTTGCCCTTGCCGCTGTTATGGTAGCAATGGGTTTTGCCTCAATCTACTTTGTGAACTTATCCACTACGACAAACAAGTGTGTGAATCCTCCTGGCGCTTTTTTGAACGGTCCGACCATGTCAAGCTCCCAAACTACAAAGGGCCAAAATATTGGAATTGTTTGTAACTTTTGAGCTGGCAGATGTGTTTGTCGAGCAAAGAATTGGCATCCCTCACATGTCTGAACTATATCCTTGCATGTAGGCCTTTCCGACTAACGTCCCTGATGCAGCATGGTTGCCACAGATGCTCAAGTGGATGGATTGTAGAATCTGCTTGCCCTCGTCGGGTGTGAAACATCGCATGAGGACTCCGGATGCGCTTCGATGATAGAGGTCTTCTCCGACTACAAGAAAATATTTGCTTCGACATCTGATCCGCTCGGCTTCACTGTGGACTTTTGGGAGCTCGTCTTCTAGGAGGAATTTGATGATTGGAGTCCGCCAATCTTGAGAGATAATTAGCACTTCTTTTGTTGCCGGGGTAGGTTCAAGCCCCGACTGCTCTTAAATAGGCTTTTTCTTGACTAACGGCTCCAATAATTGACAAAAAATTCTAGTTGGGACCACTTCTCTCTTGGATCCCATATTTGCTAGCTCATCTATAGCTTCGTTGTATTAGCATAATACATGTGTATTCTCCAGCCCGTCAAACTTGTTTTCTAGCTTCCGTACTTCTTGACAATACACCGCCATGTTGTCGTCCAGACACGTCCAGTCATTCATAACTTGGTTTACCACGAGTTGAGAATCCCCGTGAACTACCAGTCGACGGACACCAAGTGATATGGCGATGTGGAGCCCGTGGATAAGTGCCTCGTACTCGGTGACATTGTGAGATGCTGGAAAATGTATCTGAAGGATATATTTGAGTTTTTCTCCGATGCGTGACGTTAGGACGACGCCATCCCCTGCTCCGTCGATTCGTAAAGAACCATTAAAGTACATCGTCCAGTATTTGAGCTTGTCAGCTGGTGTGGCCGTCTGAACTTCTGTCCACTCGGCCACGAAGCCGGCAAGTGCTTGGGACTTGATTGTTGTCATTGGCTAGAAGACAATATCAAACGCCATCAACTCGAATGCCCATATAGCGATTCTGCCACTGGCCTTGTGATTGGGTAGGACGTCCCCGAGTGGATACGATGTGATGATTGTTACTTGATGCGATTGAAAATAGTGCACCAACTTCTGGACAGTTATGAGCATACCATATAGTAGCTTCTGGACTTGGGGGTATCTCATCTTGGATTCACCTAGGACTTCACTGACAAAGTAAACTGGCCTTTGAACTTTTTGGATATGGCCTAGCTCTGCCCGTTCGACTACCAACACTGTGCTGACTACCTCACTAGTTGCAGCCAAATTCAACATAAGTGGCTCCTAGGGCATTAGTGACGCTAACATGGGTGGTGATGTGAGGAACTTCTTGAAGTCTTCGAAGGCTTGTTGGGCTTCTGGCGTCCATTGAAAATTATCATCTTTCTTTAGTAATTTGAAAAAGGGCATACACCGTTCGCCAAGTCAGGACACGAATCAGCTGAGTGCCACCATACAGGCGGTCAGCTTTTGTACATCCTTCTGGCAAGTCGGGAGCTCCATGTTCATTATCGCGTTGATTTTTTTCTGGATTTACGTCGATGCCGCGTTGTGAAATGATGAAGCTGAGTAGCTTTCCAGAAGGTACTTTGAGGATGCACTTTTTTGGGTTCAACTTCATCTTGAATCCCTGAAGGCTTTGAAAAGTTTTTTCTAAGTCGGCGAGGAGGTCCTCCTTGACTTTGTTCTTGATCACCACGTCATCGACATATGCCTCCATGTTGCACCGAGTTGAGCATGAAGACACCGCTGGATAGCACGTTGATACGTTGCACCAACGTTTTTAAACCCGAACGGCATAGTGACATAGCAGTACGCCCCGAATGGTGTGATAAAAGAAGTCTCCAGGCAGTCCTCCTCCTTTAAGCTGATTTGATGATATCCTGAGTAATAGTCGAGAAAGCTGAGTAATTCGCATCCCGCAGTTGAATCAACCACCTGATAAATTCTTGGTAGACCAAATGGATCTTTGGGACTGTCGATGTTTTACACCGGCAATAGAACTATAGGGCTACTCGGCAAGGGGAAACTCGGTGGATTGCAGAGGAACACAAAGAGAGTTTATACTGGTTCAAGCCCTCGAGTTGAGGTAATACCCTACGTCTAGTTGTGGTGTAATTCCTCTGAGATGTTTGTCGATCAATGATCTCGTCACCCCTTGAGGGGCACCCTGCCTCCCCTTATATACTGGGGGACAGGAGTACATGATAAGGATCCCAACCGGATACGGCCAAGGGATTTCCTTCTTAGAGATAGAAACATATCCGACTAAGACTGCTATTCCTTATCGTTCAAGGTAAGGCATGCCGGGTGCTATCTTATCTCTAATTACATGATTCGGCCCATACTCTATCCGAGTGGCCCATATACTGGTGATGAGGTACCCGGGGCCCATGGCCTCCACAGTAGCCCCTGAGACCTTTATAGTTGAGTCACAGCTGATGCCGAGTGCTCATCCTCCATGGTGAAGATTGCCCGAGTGCGATGCTCCCGAGTACTCTTTGTCCGAGTAGATCTTCTTCCCGAGTCCTGCTTCATGTCAGCTGGCAGCGAGGCTATGAAGGCCTTCATGTAGATGTATGAATAGTGTGCGCCAAATAGGCGCACCTATTAGGTGTAGCCTCCGACTTTGTGCTTAATTGTAAAGACAATTAAACATAAAGTCAAAGATCTTTAACCTGATAATATTTCCCGAGTAGATTTCTACTGGTATATGGGATTCTTCGGTATCATGTCAACCAGAATACGATTTATAATCTTGCCGAGTAAGGAACTACTCGTGTGTAGGACTCTTCGACTTCATGTCAGTCGGAATGTGTGTTTATAGTCTTGCCGAGTAGGATGCTACTCGTATATGGGACTCTTCAGCGTCATGTCAGCTGGAAAGGGAATTTATAGTCTTTCCCGAGTGGCGTCCCACCCAGAAGTTAGACTCCTCCGCATCATGTCAGCGGGAATGAGGGATTTATAGTCTTTCCCGAGTAATGCACTACTCGAAAGTTAGACTCTTCAGCGTTATATCGGCTGGAATAATGTTGCTCATGGCAACTGATGGCCACGCATGTAGGCCGAGTACCACTTTATGAAAATAAATCCACAGTGTGGTTAGGTGTACTCGAGAAAGATACCTGCATCCTCAATTTTAATGAAGACCAGCTTGTGATCCATGTAAGGATATATCCTCAAGACCTGGTGGATAAAATAGATACCCAAACATATATGTTTAGCAATAAGGCTCTCATGAAACATATCTGTTTACCTCATCGGCTCCTGTTAGTAGCACCAGCGCTATAATTTCAACTCAGCCTGCGGGCGGCCCACATGGAGCATGCTATTGTAGGAACTCATATCTTGATGGCCCAGTGCTGACCATGTAGGCCCAAGCCCATTTAGTCGGCATCGGCTCTATAAAAGGCGGGGAGAGAGAAAAAAATTCCTTCATCTTCCCCAAATCAGCCAATCGCTTTGTCTTCCACCTTCGCGCCTAACTTTTCGCCTCCCGCTCGGCTAGGGTTAGCTGCTACTGTTCCCCACCTGAACTTGGGCGATTTCAGTCCGCTTCATCTGTTCCAAGCCCCCAATTCGTTTTACCCCCAAATCTTTCTGCTCCCAATCATGCCGAAAGCTTTGGATCTTGTGGGTGCGCCGGGGAATGCCTGGCCGACTTCGGATTGCGGCTCAGTGAAACTAAGGCTGCTGGAGGGTCAATTGAAGTTGCCCAGTTAGGAGGTGATCCATTGGCGGCCGGCTAAGGGTGAGTTGGTCCCAAATCCCTGATCTGGTGAAACAGTAGTTTTTGCCTCTTTTTTTGATCGGGGTTTGTGCCTTCCCTCTTCTGATTTCTTCCACCGCATCCTTGACTTCTATAGGGTAGAGTTGGTGAATTTGGATCCCAACTCGGTTCTTCAATTCTCCATATTTGTCACTCTTTGCGAGTGTTTTTTGGGTGTGGAACCCCATTTTAATTTCTTCAGGCATCTGTTCCACATCAAACCCCAGCCCTCCAAAAATAATATCAATGTGATTGGGGGCGCCGGTCTCCAGTTGAGGAGTGATGGGAAGAAAACATATCTTGATCTCCCCTTGAAATCTTCCTTGAAAGGCTGGCACAAGGAGTGGTTCTATTGCGCAGATCTGGCTCCCTCCTTGCGTTCATTCACCGGCTTGCCGCCGTTAGTTCTACCAAGTTGGTCGGCAGAACCAACCTATGAGGAGATGGGGCAAGTGCACCAATTATTGGGGAAATTAGATGACCTCAAGAAAGCTGGCCTGACTGGACCTTGGGTGGCTCGTCGCTTCCTGACTCGGCGCATCCAGCCGCTGAAACTGAGGAGCGCATTTGGCTGGGCTTTTAAGGGCAAAAATGATCTTGACCGAGTGAGCAACGAGTCGGCTAACAAGCGCACGGTGACTGAGACCCTGTTTGGTTACTTCTCCGAAGGGGTGATCGCGACCAAAGACGATAATCGCCGGGTCACGGCTTATAGCTTCATTCGGCCCCGTACCAAGGTAATCTTTAACCTTCTTCCGTGACAAACGCCTATGGGCCTGTATGTATGATTGCCCGGCATTGTATGATGTATTTTGTGGATTCTTCTATAGTGGTGCGAGGAGTTTGATGAGGACTCGTGCCCGTTGTCAGCCGTCAAATCAAAGAAGAGGCCGAGGAGCCCCTTTGCTGCCCAACCCGACTCCAGGAGAGCGGGGAAGAAGCCTATTCTGTATCAGGGCGAGGGGGCCATGATGCCGCGCGCCGTGGCAGGAAGCTTGAGGATAAAGGACACCGTCGCCGCAGCGCCCAGGCGATCAAGTCCCAGATTGGGACTTGTACGGCCGAGCTCGACATCGCCAAACCCGGCAAAAGCACCGCCGAGTGCACGATTCGAGCGGGATCCGCCAAGCACGCGGGTGCCCGAGTCGGCTACGCCCCCAATGGGGCCGCCTCCAGCTGCCACATCCCCGCCTACTGATTCCCCTGCCGGGCTGACAACTGGAGGTAGCGCTCCACCAGGGCCCAGATCGCCTGGTAGGAAGCTGAAGTTCTCCAAGAGGTATGCTGCTCCAGATCTTTTGAGATTCTTGTCTGTTGTAGTGGTACTTTGGTGACTGTCTTGTGATGCAGGAACCATGCCGACATCGATCTCAAGGAGACTACTCCGACCGCTCCCCTTGAAGAGCCTGCCCCAGCCGAGCCGGCGCCCGCGAGCACACCCACTGAGCCGGAGGCCAGCCCAGTCACGGAGACTGAGGTGGTCCCGACTGCGGGGCCGCAGTTGCCCCCGACCAAGGGGTAGTTACTAAGGCTACTGCCTCAGCCCCTAAGTCGCCGCCCGCTGCAGAGGTTGCTGCTGGAGCCCCCGAGTTGACTCCCAAGGCCGCAGGGGACGCCGGCGTGGGGGCCGGGACCCCGTCGCCGTCGTGGTCGTGGTCGTTGTCATTGTCGTTGCCACCGGAGATCCCAAACCTTCCTTGGATTGAAGCTCCTCTGCGTAGGCTCCCTCGGACATTCACCTGGATGGCGCCCGACGGAACCGTGAAGAGTTTTAGGCTTGATGAGGCCGCAGCGAGAAGGGAACGCGAAAGCTTGCTTCGCGCCGCCATCACCGGGTCCCAGGGAATCGGGGTATAATTCTTGTGGCAGAGTCGTGGTGGTCTTCTTGTTTTGACGTTTGACTCCACTCTTGGCTTATTCTTTTCTTGAGCAGAAACTTGTCGATCGCAATGAGGAGATGACCGAGATCTTGGTCGAAATGGCCCCCCACCTCGCAGAATTAGAGCAGCTCCGGGCATTGAAGGCCACGATGGAGGAGCGCCACGCGGGGAGGAAAGCTTGGCTGAAGGACGCCGTCACCCAGCTCAGGGATGAAAATTGGGCCCAAGCCGCGAAGATCAGAGGTAGGTCCCCCGAATGCGTCTTTTGACTGAACTCTTGATGTATTTCTCTAGCTACGTTGTTCCCGACTGCCCAGTTGCTTCTTGGCCGCAAGGTTTAGTCCATGACTAATCTGTCGTGCAGCCCTCAAAGCCGAGTTAAAGACCCGAACAGAGGGGGAAGCCTAGCTGAAGGAGGCCGAAGAAGCCAAGGCCGGGCTTGAGAAGGTCAAGGCCGACCTGACAGAGGCCAACACCGAGCTCGAACGGGAAAAGGCCGAATTAAAAGAGGCCACCATCAAGCTTGGAGAAGAAAAAACCAAACTGGAGAAAACCGTAGCCAAGTGGGAGGCTGACTATGAAAGTAAGTCCCCGACCTAACCGTGATCTTAACCAATCCATTAGTTATTCCGTCTGCAACCGAGCCTGACAAGTTTACTTGCCGGTGGACCCGAACAGACATGAGAGCCAATGTCCAGGCCCAGTATCGGTTTTACACAGAGGAGATAAGGGTCATCAGGGAGTCACGGGAAGCCCTCGTCGGGTCCGTGAAAGGGCTCCTTGACCTGATAGATCCCAGCCCTGTGGAAACCAGTTGCAGTAGGATCCCCAAATAGTGGCGCGTCTTGAGGATGCACCGAGTGCCTTGAAGTACTCAGATGAGCATGTCATTGCCGGCGTGGCCCAAACCCTAGCGATGACCAAATCCATCTACCTGAGGGCAGACATTGAAGCCATTGGGGAGGGGTTTGCCGAGGAGACGACGCTCGAGGAGGCGCTGGAGCTGATTGCCCGGGCGAAGCCGATTGCTGAGGTAATTACCCATGACCTGGGTCTGTAGGGGCAATATATTATGTAGTTGGTTTGTATAAACTTTTGTGGAAAACATGTGTAAATATATGTGCACTGCCGCCAAGCTTATCACTTAGTCGTCATTAGCCTTACTTGACCGTGTAGTTTACGCCAAGTTAGTCTGTCAGAACTTAATAAAATCGTTCAATGTAAGAAGATGTACTCGGGCAAACGCGACAGTCATAGTAAAGCTTCGTAACTGGAGTAGGATAAGCTCGTATATTATTGACAGAACACATATATACATGCAGCCCCCGACTCACTACTCGGTTGATACAAGCGGCTTGGTGAGTCACAGAAACTGTACACATGAAAAATTATAAAACTCAGGTGTAGAAAGGACGTAGTTGTTCTATGTTCCATGAGTTGCTGATGAGAACACCATCTTCGGTCTTCAGTCGGTAGGCTCCTGGTCGCGTGACCTCGGCTATAATGAACGGCCCTTCCCAGATTGGGGATAATTTGTGCCTGTCTTTGGTGGTTTGTATTTTCCTCAAGACGAGATCCCCGATCAAAAAGGCACGGCCACGGACATTGCGGTTGTGGTAGCGACGAAGGCCTTGAAGATACCTTGCTGACTGGGTTGTTGCGGTGTCGCTTGCTTCTTCCAACTGATCTAGCTCGGCCAGTCGGGTATTATTTGAGATGTCTTCCGAGTAAGCCCGGACTCGTGGAGAGCCAAACTGTAACTCTGTCGGTAGCATAGCCTTGGCATCGTAGACCAGGAAGAAAGGGGATTGCCCTGTTGCCCGACTAACCATGGTTCTGAGAGACCAGAGAACAGATGGTTGTAGTAGGTCGAATATTTTGGCCTTGATGCCTTGTAAGACCATACCGTTGGCTCGTTCGACCTGGCCGTTGCTCCTTGGGTGTGCCACGGATGCGTAGTAGATCTTGATGCCGAAATCTTTGCAGAAGTCTTGAAATACGCCGCCTGTGAATTGAGTACCGTTGTTGGTGATGATGCGGTTAGGAACCCCGAATCTATATAGTATATTCAAGATGAAGTCCTTTGCTCGCGCCGCTGTTATAGTTGCAACGGGTTTGGCCTCAATCCACTTGGTTCACTTGTCTACTACGACGAATAGATGAGTAAACCCTCCTGGCGCTTTCTTGAAAGGCCTAACCATGTCGAGCCCCCATACGGCGAATGGCCAAGAAATAGGGATAGTTTGGAGTTCCTGGGCTGGGAGGTTTGTTTGTCTTGCGTAGAACTGACAACCTTCGCACTTGCGAACAATATCCTTGGCGTCTGTTACTGCTGTGCGCTAGAAAAATCCCTGCCGGTAAGCCTTTCCGACTAACGTCCTGGACGCGGCATGGTTGCCACATATGCCTGAGTGGATCGACTACAGGATCTGCTTGCCCTCCTCGGTGGTGACACAACGCATGAGGACACCGGATGCGCTCCTTCGGTACAGGTCTTCTCAGACTAGTAGGAAGCTTTTGCTTCGACGCTTGATCTGTTCAGCTCGACTATGATCTTCTGGGAGTTCGTCGTCCAGGAGAAATTTGACAACAGGAGTCCGCCAGTCTTGACATATGTGCAGCGCCTCGTCTATAGCCGGGGTGGGTTCGCCTCCTGACTGCTCCGGCGCCGGTTTCTTCTTGACTGATGGCTCCATGAGTTGCTCGACAAAGATTCCGGTCGGGACCGCTTCTCGCTTGGACCCCATATTTGCCAGCTCATCTGCCGTGTCGTTGTATTGACGCAGGACGTGTGTTATTTCCAGCCCATCGAACTTGTTTTCCAGCTTGCGAACCTCCTGACAGTATGCCGCCACGGTGTCATCGAGGCAAGTCTAGTCTTTCATGACTTGGTTAACCACGAATTGAGAGTCCCCGCGCACAACCAGTCGACGTATGCCGAGTGATATAGCGATGAGGAGCCTGTGGATAAGTGCCTCGTACTCGGCGACATTATGGGAAGCCAGGAAGTGGATTTGTAGAACGTACTTTAGTTTTTCACCGGTGGGGGACGTCAATATGACTCCAGCGCCGGCACCGCCGATCCGTAGAGAACCGTCGAAGTACATTGTCTAGTACTCTAGCTTTGCTGTTGATGTAGGCAGTTGAACTTCTGTCCGCTCGGCCACGAAGTCGGCTAGAGCTTGTGATTTAATTGCTGTCCGTGGCTGAAAGGTGATATCAAACGCCATCAACTCAAGTGCCCATTTAGCGATTCGGCCGGTGGCCTCGCGATTGTGAAGGACATCCCCGAGTGGAAACGCTGTGACCACCGTGACTTGATGTGCTTGGAAATAATGCACCAGCTTCCGAACTGTGATAAGTAGGCCATATAGCAGCTTCTGGACCTGCGGATATCTCGTCTTCGAGTCGGCAAGCACCTCGCTGACAAAGTAAACTGGCCATTGTATTTTTTGGATATGACCCTATTCGGATTGCTCAACCACCAGTACCATGCTGACGACCTGAGCGGTTGCCGCCAGATATAGCATTAGCGGTTCTTGGGGCATAGGTGATGCCAACACGGGAGTGTTGACACCGAAAATCACCAGCAGCGTTGAGAACGAGCTGATGATCTGGTTCGATGCACTAGACACGCGAAGGCCTGGGAGATTTGCTTAACTCCAGTGTAGGTCCTAAATAGTTGAGGTTCGTGGGCGTGCCAATCAATTTGACCCCGCCATTGACAAGGAGATAGAAAAAAGTTAGATCATTGATCCAATCGGCCGACAGGCGTATACAGACTTCCTCCAGCCGATTGCTGATAGTACTTGTATATCGGCTAGAAAGCCGATGATGGTATAAGAAGATAATAAACCAACCGATTGCCGATAACACTTGTGCATCGGCTAGAAAAACCGATGATAATATATATAAATAAATAAATCAGCCGACTACCAATAGAACATGTGCATCGGCTAGAAAACCGATGATAGTGTAGATAATCAAAATAATAATCAAGACAATGCAGTCAGCTTTATCTAGTAAAAGATAACTTATCGGCTAGGCACTCCGATAAGACGCTTGCATAAAATCTATCAACCTAGCAGGAATAACTTATTGCAGGTAGTTTAGTAGGTCGGACCTAACCGATGCAGCACAAACTGATGATAAATTATCCCCAGTAAGCCAATAAAATCTATGCATGCGTGATGTGACATATCCACTCGGCCTAAGAGATCAAACTTAACTGATGCAGCTATAGACAGAATAGATACACCATGGTAAGCTGACTACCGTAGATCAGCTAGAATATCGGACCTAACCGAGGGAGTCCTAGCCGATAAGGTAGTTGGGGTAACGAGACTTACCCTCTCGCAGGAGTTCGGACCTAACCGATGTAGCCCGGCTCGAGATGCAAGAACCCGTCGAAAAGGGTGGCGATGCGCGGAATTTGTATTGATCTGAGAGATATTTTACATGGTCCCCGGGCATACGTATTTATACCCCGAGTTGATACAATCCTGATCGGATACGAAACAGGAGTTTCCTAACTATAAAAGGAAAATTAACAAGCCCTGATCGGACACGAGATCAAGTTTTCCTAAAAATTATTAAAGCTACCTAATTTATAGATAAAATAGTGAACTGCCATGCTGTGGTCTTCACGATTCCTTCCTGAATTCGGCTTCTTCTGGATTAGCTTCCATCGGCTGGTATAGCCTCTTTCCTTAACCGAACATGATAACGAACCATACCAAATTTTGGTGTTAACAGGGAGGTGATGTGAGAAATTATTTGAAGTCTTCGAAGGCTTGTTGGGCGTCCGGAGTCCATTGGAAATTGTTCGCCTTTTTGAGGAGCTTGAAGAAGGGCATACCCCGTTTGCCCAGTCGGGAAATAAATCGACTGAGTGCTGCCATGCAGCCTGTTAGCTTCTGGACGTCCTTCTGGTTAGTCGGGGGAGCCATGTTCATTATGGCGTTGACTTTCTCTGGGTTTGCCTCGATGCCACGATGCGAGACGATGAAGCCGAGTAGCTTGCCGGATGGCACTCCGAAGGCGTATTTTTCCGGGTTCAACTTCATCTTGAATCGTCGAAGATTTTGGAAGGTTTCTTCTAGGTCAGTGATGAGGTCTTCTTTGGACTTGGTCTTGATCACCACGTCGTCGACATAGGCTTCCACGTTGCACCCAATCTAAGTGTGCAAACACCGCTGAATTGCCCGTTGATAGGTTGCTCCACCATTCTTCAAATCGAACGGCATTGTGATGTAGCAGTATGCTCCAAACGGCGTGATGAAAGATGTCTTTAAGCAGTCTTCCTTCCTCAGGCTGATTTGATGGTATCCCGAGTAGCAGTCGAGAAAGCTGAGTAGATCGCACCCGGCCGTGGAATCTACCACCTGATCTATCCTAGGGAGACCAAATGGGTCCTTGGGGCATGCCTTGTTGAGATCGGTGTAGTCGACGCACATGCGCCATTTACCATTTTTCTTCCGGACCAGAACTGGGTTTGCCAGCCAATCTGGGTGATAGACCTCCCTGATGAACCCGGCTGCGAGGAGCTTGGTAATCTCCTCTCGAATAGCATCCTTGTGGTCTTGAGCGAAGCGCTGCAGCCGTTGCTTGATTGGCTTGGCGTCTGTCTTCACATTTAGGGCGTGCTCGATCACCTCCCTTGGTACGCCCGACATGTCGGACGGTTTCCATGCGAAGATATCTTTATTGGCTTGTAGGAAGGTGACGAGCGTGTCTTCCTATTTGGGGTCGAGTCCGGTCCCGACTAGAGCAGTCTTGGAGGGGTCGGAAGGGTCCAGGGGGATCTTCTTTGTGTCAGAGTCCACTGAGATTCCTGACTTCGCTGCCTTTTTCGCCGGAACCTGATCTTGGTCGACTTCAGTTGTGATGGCTTGCCGAATGCTATTGCGCCCGACTGCCGCCTCTTGTGATTGAGCCAGTTCGCAGCTCTCCTTGTCGCAGGTGAAGGCTTGCTTAACATCGATGCGGAGGGAGAGGACTCCTGCTGGCCCGGGCATCTTGAGCACCATATATGTGTAGTGCGGTATCACCATGAATTTGGCGAGTGCCGGTCATCCGAGTATCGCGTGGTACGCGGTCTCGAAGTCAGCAACCTCGAAGCAGACGTTTTTCGTGCGGAAGTTATCCCACGTGCCGAAGGTGACTGGCAATGTGATCTTCCTGAGTGGAGTTGATGACAGGCCGGGAATTATCCCGTGGAAGGGCGCAGTACTCGGCCATAGTTCTGAACGAGGGATCTTCATCTCGTCCAAAGTCTTGGTGAATAAGATGTTGAGAGCGCTACCTCCGTCGATGAGGGTTTTCTTCAGCCTGATGTTTCTGACGACCGGGTCTAGGACGAGTGGATAACGTCCCGGGTGAGAAACCCGATCTGGATGATCTGCGCAATTGAAGGTAATGGCCATCTCTGACCAGTGTAGGTACTGGAGGGTGTCCGTCGTAGAGACCGTGTTGATGTCGCGCGCTGTTAGTTTCTGTTTGCGCTTGGACTCGTACGCGGACGGCCCTCCGAAGATATGGTTGAGCTCGGCCTGAGGATCTTGGAAATCGTCAGCCGGACCCTGATCTAGCTTTTTATTGTCCTTGTCAGCGCCAGATGATGAAGCCTGCTCGGAGGCAAACTTCTTAAGCATGTAGCAATCTTTGGCCACGTGCTTGCCCTTGGGGTGGAAGGGGCATGGCCTGCTCATGACCTTCTGGTAGTCGTTATTCCGTTGGGGCCGTGACCGAGTGCGTTCCATGTTGGCCACCTCGTTGTCTGACTTCCGCTTGCGGCTGCTAGACTTGTTTTGAGACGACTCGTTGTCGGCTTTCGCCTTCTGATCCTTCTGTCGGGACTCCTTCTTCTCGTCGAGGGCCTCTGCGACCGCTTCAGCCGAGTCGGCGTATTTGTTGGCCATGTCGAAAAGAGCCCGGACAGTGGGTGGTGGCTTTTGAGCGAACTTCGCGATGAACAGGGCGTCCTTTACTCCCTTGCAGAAGGCGGCGATGATAGCCTCGTTGCGGATCATTGGGATCTTGTTGCGCTTCTCGGAGAACCTCTTGATAAAATCACGTAGAGACTCATTCTTCTTCTAGTGTAGTTGATATAGATCGTGCTCAGAAGATGGTCTCTCGTAGGTCCCTTGGAAGTTGGCGATGAACCGCTCCCTGTGTTCTCCCCAGGAACCGATTGATCGCCTCGGGAGCCTAGTCAGCCATGTCCTCACCGAGTCGGCTAGCGCGACTGGGAGGTAGTTGGCCATGGCTTTGTTGTTGCCCCCAATGGCTCGAACTGCTAGGGTATATATGGTGAGCCTGGACTCGGGATTTGTTTTGCTGTCATACTTTTCAATCCCTATGGGTTTAAAACCAGTCGGCCAGTGGACGTCCTGTAGCTCCTGAGTGAAAGCTAGAATGCCTTCATCTTTGTGAGTGCTTGATCTTCGACCACGGCGGTTGAGCCACTCGTGATGGAGACCGAAGCGCTCGTTTTCATCCTCCAGTCGGCGGCGCTCGACTTCATGTCGTTCGTGGCGCCAGGCATTGATAGTGTGGCGAAGGTCATGTTGTAGGCGCTCTCGGAGGTCTTGATTAGGCCGGCGATCATACTGGAGACGCCGCTGGTTATCATTGTCTAGTGTGGTTTGCCTAGACTCCTCACGTGGCCGACTTGAGCCGGCCGCCCGACGCCGTGTAGACGTGGATGAGCCTGCTGCTGGAGATCCTGACCGGTTAGTCGGTACCACAGTGTCGCCCAACTGCTGTTGATGTTGCTGGCAGGCAGCAGCCGTGATCATCGCCTTGATCTTGGCGATAGTTGGGGTGGCCTGGTGATCAGGCCTGAGCTGAAGCGTGTCCAGCAAGGTTGTGGCGGCCACAACATTTTGTTGTGGCATGACGAAAATGTCGTGATCACCGACTTTGGTCAGGAGAATCTGCTGTTGAGCTGCTCGCCCAGCCTTGCATAGCTCGTCATTGCGAGCCTCGTGGTCAGCCTCCTCCTGCTGTCACAGTTGGCGTGCCTCCTCCTGTTGCTCTTCTTGTAGTCAGCGCACCTTGGATGGTGGTGTTGAAGCCATGAAGATCTCGCGGGGAAGGATGAGACTCGCTGTCGATGCTTTGCACCGGCAATAATACTATGGGGCTACTCGGCGACCTGGAATTCGGTGGATTGTAGAGGAACACGGGAGAATTATACTGGTTCAGGCCCTCGATATGAGATAATACCCTACGTCCAGTTGAGGTGTTATTCCTCTGAGGTGGATTTGTGATCAATGATCTGGTCTGCCCTCATGGGGCACCCTGCCTCCCTTTATATACTAGGGGACAGGGGTACATGGTAAGGATCCCAGTCGGATACGACCAAGGGATTTCCTTATTAGAGATAGAATCCTATCCGACTAAGGCTATGTTTCCTTATTGTACAAGGCACAGCCTGCCGAGTGCTATCTTATCTCTAATTACATGATCTGGCCCATCCTCTATCCGAGTGGCCCATGTGCTTGTAGTGAGGTACCCAGGGCCCATGGCTCCCACAGTAGCCCCTGAGACCTTCATAGTTGAGTCACAGCTGATGCCGAGTGCTCATCCTCCCCGATGAAGGTTACCCGAGTGCGATGCTCCCGAGTGCTCTTTGTCCGAGTAAGTCTTCCCGAGTCCTGCTTCATGTCAGCTGGCAGCGAGGCTATGAAGGGCTTCATGTAAATATATGAATAGTGTGCGCCGAATAGGCGCACCTATTAGGTGTAGCCCCCGACTTTGTGCTTAATTGTGAAGACAATTAAACATAAAGTCAAAGATCTTTAACCTGGAAGTCTTTCCCGAGTAAATTATTACTGGTATATGAGACTCTTCGGTATCATGTCAACCGGAATATAATTTATAGTCTTGCCGAGTAGGAGACTACTCGTATATAGGACTCTTCGACTTTATGTCAGTCGGAATATGAGTTTATAGTCTTTTCCGAGTGGCCTCCCACTCAAAAGCTAGACTCTTCCACATCATATCAGTGGGAATAGTTATTTATAGTGTCTCCCGAGTAGTGCACTACTCGAAAGTTAGACTCTTTAGCGTCATGTCGGCTGGGATAATGTTGCTCATGGCAACTGACGGCTACGCACGTAAGCCGAGTACCACTTTATGAAAATAAATCCATTATGTGGTTAGGTGTTCCCGAGAAAGATACCTGCATCCCCAATTTTAATGAAGACCAGCTTGTGATCCTTGTAAGGATATATCCTCGAGACCTGGGATAAAACAGATACCCCAAACATATATGTTTAGCAGTAAGGCTTTCACGAAGCATATCTGTTTACCTCATCGATTCCTGTGGGTAGCACCAGCGCTATAATTTCAACTCAGCCTGCGGGCGGCCCACATGGAGCATGCTACTGTAGGAACTCATGTCTTGTCGGCCCAATACCAACTGTGCAGGCCTGGGCCCATCTAGTCGGTACAGGCTATAAAAAGATGGGGAGAGAGAAAAAGATTCCGTCGTCTTCCCCAAAGCAGCCAATCTCTACGTCTTCCACCTTCGCGCCTAGCTTTTCACCTCCCACCCGGCTAGGGTTAGCAGCAGCCGTTCCCCACCCGGACTCGGGCGATTTCAATCCTCTTCGTTTATTCCAAGCCCCCGATCCACTTTCCCCCAAATCTCAACACCTCTAGTCATGCCGAAGGCGACGAATCCTGCGGGTGCGCCAGGGAGTTCTTGGCCGATCTCGGATTGCGGTTCGGTGAAGCTGAGACGGCTGGAGAGCGAGCTGAAGTTGCCTGGCCAAGAAGTGATCCATTGGCGGTCGGCGAGGGACGAGTCGAGCCCCAACCCCCGGCCTGGTGAAACGGTAGTTTTCGCCTCTTTATTTGATCGGGGCTTGTGTCTTCCGTCGTCTGATTTCTTCCGCCGCATCCTTGATTTCTACGGGCTAGAGTTGGTGCACTTAAATCCCAACTCGATCCTTCAGATCTCCATATTCGTTACTCTTTGCGAGTGCTTTCTGGGTGTTGAACCCCATTTCATCCTCTTCCGACACTTGTTCCATGTCAAGCCCCAGCCTTCCAAGAGTAATATCAGTGTGATTGGGGGGGCTGGTCTTCAACTAAGGAGTGATGGGAAGAAAACATATATCGATTTGCCCTTGAAATCTTCTCTGAAGGGCTGGCACAAAGAGTGGTTTTACTGCGCCAATCTAGCTCCTTCCTTGCGCCCGTTCACTGGTATGCCGCCAGCGGTGCTGCCAAGCTGGTCCTCGGAGCCAACCTTTGAAGAACTGGGCCAGGCACATATATTGTTGACGAAAATAGATGACCTCAAGAAGGCCGGCTTGACAGGGCCCTGGGTGGCTCGTCGTTTCCTGACGAGACGCGTCCAGCCGCTGAAGCTGAGAAGCGCTTTCGGCTGGGCCTTCAAAGGTAAACACGATCCCGACCGGGTGAGCAGCGAGACGGCAGACAAGGGGGCAGTGACCGATACCTTGTTCGGCTACTTCTCTGAAGGGGTCGTTGCCACCGAAGATGATAACCGCCGAGTTGCCGCCTATAGCTTTATCCGGCCGCGGACCAAGGTAACCCTCTACCTTCTTCTGTGGCGAATGCCTGTGGAATGGTGATTGTTCAACCTTGCATGATGGTATCTTGTCGACTTGCTTGTAGTGGCATGAGGAATTTGATGAAGACTCTCGTCCATTGTCTGCGGTCGCGTCGAGGAAGCGGCCGAGGAGTCCCTCTGATGCCCAACCCGACTCCAAGAGAGCGGGCAAGAAGCCGATTTTATATTGGGGCGAGGGGGCCATGACAGCACGAGCCGTGAGTGGCAGCTTGAAGATAAAGGACACCGCTGCCACAACGCCCACACAGTCGAGTCCCAGGCTAAGATCAGCAGGCTTGGGCTCGACGTTGTCGTACTCAACAACAGTGCCGCCAAGGAGTCAACCAGAGCAGAGGCCAATCGGGGCGAAGGAGCCCGAACCAAACATACCAGAATCAAGGCCGACTCAGGCTGATATGCCTCTGCCCTCGACGACTCCGACCAGGGCGAGTGCCGATGCTAGCGCTTCACCGGGGAGCGGGCAGGCTGGCAGGAAGTTGAAGTTCTCCAAGAGGTGCGCTACTCCGGGCCTTCTGTAGTCGTTGTATGTTAAAATATAGCCCTGATGTCTTGCTTCGTTGTGCAGGAAGCGGGGCGATATCGACCTCAAAAAGGTTGACCCGTCGGCTCCACTTGAGGAGTCCGCCCCAGCCGAGCCAGCGGCAGCAGACACACCTGCTGAGCCGGCGGCCAGCTCGGTCGCTGAGACCGAGGTGGCTCCGACTACAGGGCCACTACCGCCACTCGACCAAGAGGTGGTTGTTGAAACTGAGGCCCCAGCCCCCGAGGCACCGTATGTCGCAGAAGCAGGGGACGGAACCCCCGAGCCGATCCCCGATGTTGTAGGGGAAGGTGGCGCCGAGGCCAGGACCCCGTCGCCATCATGGTTATCGTCATCGCCATCGTCGCCGTTGCCGCCGCTGCCGGAGATCCCACATTTGCCTCGGATCGAAGCTCCCCCACGTGTGATGCCGCGGACCTTCAAGTGGACCACTCGCGACGGCACTATGAAAAGCTTCAGGCTCGATGAAGTCGTCGCAAGGAGAGAACGCGAGAGCCTGCTTCGTGCCGCCATCAGCGGGTCCCAGGGGGTCGCGGTATGATTCTTGTAGTGAAGCTCCAGCAATCTTCTTGTCTTGATATTTGACTCCGTCTTCGGTTTGTTCCTTGTCCCGAGCAGAAGCTCGTTGACCGCAACGAGGCGATGACAGAGATCCTGGTCGAGATGGCTCCCCACCTTACGGAATTGCAACAGCTCCGGGCATTGAAGGCCGAGATGGAGGCGCGTCACACGAGGAGGGAGGCCTGGCTGAAGAGCGGCGCTGATCAGCTCAGGGCAGAGACATGGACCTTAGCCGGGAAGATCAGAGGTAAAATCCTAGAGTATATCCTCCCGACTGGACCGTTGTTGTATTCCTCCAGCTATGTCGATCCCGACTGCCCGGTGGTGTCATGACTGCACGATTGAGCTTTTGGCTAATCTGTGGTGCAGACCTCGAAGCGGAGTTAAAGACCCGAGCGGAGAGGGAGTCGCAGCTGAAGGAGGCCGAAGACGCCAAGGCCGAGCTTGAAAGGGTCAAGGCCGACCTGACAAAGGCCAACACCGAGCTTGAGCGGGAGAAGTCCGAGTTGGAGAAGGCCGTCGTCAAGCTCGGTAAAGAGAAGGCCGAACTGGAGAAGACCGTGGCCGGGTGGGAGGCCGACTACGAAAGTAAGTCCTCAACCTGACTGTGATCTCGGCCAATACATTAGTCACCTTGTGTGTAGCCGAATCTGACAAGCTTACTTGCCGGCCGACCTGGGCAGGCATGAGAGCCAACGTCCAGGCCCAGTACCGGTTCTACACGGAGGAGATAAGGTCAATCAGGGAGTCACGGGAGGCCCTCGTCGGGTCCGTGAAGGGGCTCCTTGACCTTGTAGATCCCCGCCCAGTGGAGACCAGCTGTAGCAGAATTCCTCAAATAATGGGGCGTCTCGAGGACGCGCCGAGTGCCCTGAAAAGGTACTCAGACGAGCGGGTTGCCGCCGGCGTGGCCCAGACCCTGGCAATGACCAAGTCCATCTACCCGAGGGCGGACATTGAGGCCATCGGGGAGGGATTTTCCGAGGAGACGACGCCCGAGGAAGCGCTGGAGCTGATCTCACAGGCGAAGCCGACTGCTGAAGCGATTACCTGAGACCTGGGTCTGTAAAGGCAATACATTTTGTAGTCGTTGTATATATATGCTTTCGTATACGATCATGTGTAAATATATGTGTCGTGCCGCCAAACTTATTATTCGGTTGTCATTAGCTTTACCCGACCATGTAGCATGCACCGAGTTAGTTCAATAGAACTTGATAAAAAACGTTCGGAGTAAGATGCTATACTCGGGCGAACGCATCAGTCGTGGCAAGGCTTCATAACCGGGGTGAAATAAACTTGTATGTTATTGACAGAACACATATATACATGCAGCCCCCGACTCACTACTCGGTTGGAACAAGCGGCGTAGTGAGTCAGGAAAAACTGTGCACATGGAAAATGTAAAACTCAGGTATAGAAAGGACGTACCTGTTCTATATTCCATGAGTTGGTGATGAGGACGCCGTCTTTGGTCTTCAGTCGGTAGGCGCCTGGCCGCGTGACCTCGGCTATGATGAACGGCCCTTCCCAGATAGGGGATAGTTTGTGCCTGTCCTTGGTGGTTTGTATCTTCCGTAGAACGAGATCCCCGACCAAAAAGGCGCGGCCACGGACATTGCGATGGTGGTAGCGACGCAGGCCTTGAAGATACCTTGCCGACTGGATTGTTGCAGCGTCTCTTGCTTCTTCCAGCTGATCTAATTCGATCAGTCGGGTGCTGTTGGAGTCGTCTTCGGAGTAAACCCGGACTCGCGGAGAGCCAAACTGTATCTCTGTCGGTAGCATGGCCTCGGTACCGTAGACCAGGAAGAAAGGGGATTGCCCGATTGCCCGACTAACCGTGGTTCTGAGGGACCAGAGAACGGATGGTAGTTCTTGTACCCACCGACCCGCATATGGTTGTAGTCGGTCGTATATCCTGGCCTTGATGCCTTGTAGGACCATGCCATTGGCTCGCTCAACCTGCCCGTTGCTCAAGATGCATAGCAGATCTTGATGCCGAAGTCGTCGCAGAAATCTTTGAATAGGCCCGCCGCGAACTGAGTGCCATTGTCGGTGATGATGCGGTTAGGGACCCCAAACCGGTATAGTATACTCAGGATGAAGTCCTTTGCTCGTGCCGCTGTGATTGTTGCGACGGGTTTAGCCTCAATCCACTTGGTGAATTTATCCACTGCGACGAATAAATGCGTGAACCCTCCTGGCGCTTTCTTGAATGGCCCGACCATGTCGAGCCCCCATACTGCGAATGGCCAGGAGATAGGGATAGTCTGGAGTTCCTGGGCGGGGAGATTTGTCTGTCTTGCGAAGAACTGGCAACCCTCGCACTTGCGAACGATGTCTTTGGCGTCTGTGACTGCGGTGGGCCAGAAGAATCCCTGCCGGTAAGCCTTTCCGACTAACGTTCTGGATGCAGCGTGGTTGCCACATATGCCCGAGTGGATTGAATGCAGGATCTGTTTGCCTTCCTCGGTGGTGACACAGCGCATGAGGACACCGGATGCGCTCCTTCGGTACAGGTCTTCTCCGACTAGCAGGAAACTTTTGCTTCGACGCTTGATCTGCTCGGCTTGACTGCGATCTTCTAGGAGTTCATCGTCCAGGAGGAATTTGCGAAGAGGACCCCTCCAGTCTTGACATATGTGCAGCACTTCGTCGGTAGTCGGGGTAGGCTCGCCTCCCGACTGCTCTTGTGCCGGTTTCTTCTTGACTGATGGCTCCATAAGTTGCTCGACAAAGATTCCAGTCGGAACCGCTTCTCGCTTGGATCCCATGTTTGCCAGTTCATCGGCTGCGTCGTTGTATTGACGCAGGACGTGAGTGATTTCCAGCCCGTCGAACTTGTTTTCCAACTTGCGGACCTCCTGACAGTATGCCGCCATTGTGTCGTCGAGACAGGTCCAGTCTTTCATGACTTGGTTGACCACGAGTTGGGAGTCTCCGCGCACAACCAATCGACGTATGCCGAGTGATATGGCGATGCGGAGCCCGTGAACAAGAGCCTCGTACTCGGCGACGTTGTGGGAAGCCGGGAAGTGGATTTGTAGTACGTACTTCAACTTTTCGCCAGTGGGGGATGTCAGTATGACTCCAGCCCCGGCACCGCCGATCCGTAGGGAACCGTCGAAGTACATTGTCCAGTACTAGCTTTGTTGTTGGTGTTGGGAGTTGAACTTCTGTCCACTCGGCCACGAAGTTGGCTAGAGCTTGAGATTTGATAGCTGTCCGTGGCTGAAAGGTGATGTCAAACGCCATCAGCTCGAGTGCCCATTTAGCGATCCGGCCGGTGGCCTCGCGATTATGAAGGACATCCCCGAGTGGGAACGCTGTGACCACCGTGACTTGATGTGCTTGAAAGTAGTGCACTAGCTTTCGGACTGTGATGAGTAGGCCGTACAACAGCTTCTGGACCTGCGGGTATCTTGTTTTGGAGTCGGCAAGGACCTCGCTGACAAAATAGATTGGCCGTTGTATTTTCTGAAGGCGACCCTGTTCGGATCGCTCCACTACCAGCACCGTGCTGACTACCTGTGTTGTTGCCGCCAGATAAAGCATTAGTGGTTCCTGGGGCAGGGGTGACGCCAGCACGGGGGGTGATGTGAGGAATTCTTTGAAGTCTTCGAAGGCTCGCTGGGCTTCCGGGGTCCATTGAAAGGTGTCCACTTTTTTGAGGAGTTTGAAGAAAGGCATGCCCCGTTCGCCCAGTCGGGAGATAAACCGACTGAGAGCCGCCATGCAGCCTGTCAGCTTCTGGACGTCTTTAAGGTTGGTCGGGGGCGCCATGTTCTTGATGGCGTTGACTTTCTCCGGGTTAGCCTTGATGCCGCGGTGCGAGACGATGAAGCCGAGTAACTTTCCAGACGGCACTCCGAAGGCGCACTTGTCCGGGTTCAACTTCATCTTGAATCTTCGAAGGTTTTGGAAGGTTTCTTCCAAGTCGGCAATGAGGTCTTTTTTGGACTTGGACTTGATCACCACATCGTCGACGTAGGCTTCCACGTTGCGCCCGATCTGAGTGTGCAGACACCGCTGAATAGCCCTTTGGTAGGTTGCGCCTGCGTTTTTCAGACCGAACGGCATTGTGACATAGCAATACGCTCCAAACGGCGTGATGAAAGATGTTTTTAAACAGTCTTGTTCCCTCAAGCTAATTTGATGATATCCCGAGTAACAGTCGAGGAAACTGAGTAGGTCGCACCCCGCCGTGGAGTCAACCACCTGATCTATCCTGGGAAGACCAAATGGGTCTTTGGGGCACGATTTGTTGAGGTCGGTGTAGTCGACGCACATGCGCCATTTACCGTTTTCCTTCCGGACCAGGACTGGGTTGGCCAGCCAGTCCGGGTGGTAGACTTCCTTGATGAAGCCGGCTGCGAGGAGCTTGGTGATTTCCTCCCGGATAGCATCCTTGCGGTCTTGAGCGAAGCGCCGCAGCCGTTGCTTGACCGGCTTGGCGTCTGGCTTTACGTGTAGGGTGTGCTCGATCACCTCCCTTGGTACGCCCGGCATGTCGGACGGTTTCCACGCGAAGATGTCTTTGTTGGCTTGGAGGAAGGTGACGAGCGCGTCTTCCTATTTGGGGTCGAGTCCGGTCCCGACTAAGGCAGTCTTAGAGGGGTCGGAAGGGTCCAGGGGGATCTTCTTCGTGTCAGAATCCGCTGAAATTCCCGACTTCGCTACTTTTTTCGCCGGAACTGGGTCTTGATAGACTTCGGATGTGGTGGCTTGCCGGATGCTCTTGCGCCCGACTGCCGCTTCTTGTGTTTGAGCCAGCTCGCAGCTCTCCTTGTCGCAGGTGAAGGCTTGCTTAGCGTCGCTGCGGAGGGAGAGGACTCCCGTTGGCCCGGGCATCTTCAGTACCATGTACGTGTAGTGCGGTATCGCCATGAATTTGGCGAGGGCCGGTCGTCCGAGTATCGCGTGATACGCGGTCTCGAAGTCGGCGACCTCGAAGGAGATGTTTTCTGTACGGAAGTTGTCCCGAGTGCCGAAGGTTACCGGCAAGGTTATCTGCCCGAGTGGGGTTGATGACAGGCCGGGTATTATCCCATGGAAGGGCGCGGTGCTCGGCCGTAGTTCTGAACGAGGTATTCTCATCTCGTCCAAAGTCTTGGCGAACAGGATGTTGAGCGCACTGCCTCCGTCGATGAGGGTTTTCTTCAGCCTGATGTTTCTGACGACCGGGTCCAGGACGAGTGGGTATCGTCCCAGGTGGGAAACCCGATCTGGGTGATCTGCGCGGTTGAAGGTGATGACCATCTCTGACCAGCGCAGGTATTGGGGGGTATCCGTCGTGGAGACCGCATTAATGTCCCGCGCTGATAGCTTCTGCTTGCGCTTGGATTCGTACGCAAGTGGCCCCCCGAAGATGTGGTTGAGTTCGGCTTGGGGGTCCTGGAAATCATCAGCCGGACCCGAGTCTGGCTTGTCCTTGTCCTTGTCGGCGCCAGACGATGAAGCTTGCTCGGAGGCGAACTTCTTGAGCATGTGGCAGTCTTTGGCCGCGTGCCGGCCCTTGGGGTGAAAGGGGCAAGGCCCGCTCATGACTTTCTGATAGTCGTTGTTCCGCTGGGGCCGCGCCCGACCGCGCTCCATGTTGGCCACCTCGTTGTCCGACTTCCGCTTGCGGCTACCGGGCTTGTTCTGAGATGGCTCGTTGTCGGCTTTCGCCTTGTTGTCTCTTTGTCTGGGCTCCTTCTTCTCGTCGAAGGCCTCAGCGACGGCTTCAGCCAAGTCGGCGTATTTGTTGGCCATGTCGAAGAGAGTCTGGACAGTGGATGGTGGCTTCCGAGTGAACTTTGCGATGAGCGGGGCGTCTTTTACTCCCTTGCGGAAGGCGGCGATGACAACCTCGTCTTTGATGCTTGGAATTTGATTGCGCTTCTCGGAAAACCTTTTGATGAATTCACGCAGGGACTCGTTCTTCTTCTGATGCAGTTGGTAAAGGTCATGCTCGGAAGCCGGTCTCTCGTAGGTCCCCTGGAAGTTAGCGATGAACCGCTCCCTGAGTTGTCCCCAGGAACCGATCGACCGCCTTGGGAGGCCTGTCAGCCATGTCCTCGCTGAGTCGGCTAATGCGACTGGGAGGTAGTTAGCCATGGCTCTGCTGTCGCCCCCAGCAGCTTGTACTGCTAGGACGTAAACGGTGAGCCAGGACTCTGGGTTGGTCTTGCCGTCGTACTTTTCGATCCCGGTAGGCTTAAAGCCGACTGGCCAGCGGACGTCCTGTAGCTCCCGAGTAAAGGCTGGAATGCCTTCGTGATCGTGAGGGCTTGGACTTCGATCTTGGCGGTGTAGCCGCTCGTGGTGGAGGCCGAAGCGCTCATTTTCGTCTATCAGTCGGCGGCGTTCGTCTTCTTCGCGCTCTTCGCGTTGGGCATTTATGGTGTGGCGAAGGTCGCGGTGGATTCGTACTCGGAGGTCTTGATTGGGTCGGCGGTCGTACTGGCGACGCCGCCGGTTGTCGTAGTTGGTGTTGCCGAGCGTTGTTTGCCGGGACTCTTCGCGTTGCCGACTGGAGCCGGCTGCCCGACGTCACGCTGATGCAGATGACTCCGCCGCTGGAGAGCCCGTCCGGTTGGTCGGTACATGAGTGTTGCCTGATTGTTCTTGCTGCTGGCAGGCGGCAGCCGTAATCATCGCCTTGATCTTGGCGATAGTTGGTGTGGCCGGATGATCAGGTCCAAACTGGAGCGTGTCCAGCAGAGTTGCGGCGGCTACCACGTTTTGTTGTGGCGTGACGAAGACGTCGTGGTCGCCGACTTTGGTTCGGAGGATCTGCTGCTGGGCGGCTCGCCCAGCCTGTCGCAGCTCGTCATTGCGAGCCTGGCGGTTGGCCTCCTCTTGTTGCTGTAGTCGGCGCGCCTCCTCTTGCTGCTCCTCTTGTAGTCGGCGCACCTCGGAAGGTGGCGTTGAAGCCATGAAGATCTCGCGGGGGAGGAGGAAGCTCGCCAAGGTGGAGTCCGAGTTGATGCTCGACCCACCATCCGACTTAGTGTCGGACTCCGAGTAGTTTATGGGAGTTAGGACGACTCCGACCTCCCTAGATCCAATCTGAAACAGTGCATGACCGTGTCCAAACTGAATTGCTGGAGGTCGGGTCTGCTGCGCGGGTTGTAGATGCACAGCTTCGCTGAATCCATACGGGAGATTGACGATCTCTCCCCCTCTCGGCCCAACCCACGCTGGCTCAAGGCCTAGCGCGAGTCGGACGCCGAAGGAGAGAGTTGTCCCGATGTCCGGCGATGTGAGGGACTGTCGTAGTAGATCGTCGAAGGAGATGGCGACGTCCCTGGGGCCGACTGGCGCAACGCCGGCTAGCTCCTCAGCTGGCAAGACCGGATCTGCCTCAGCCAAGGAAAGGTTGCCGAGCTGATCGGCGACGAAATCAAGGCTCCCGAAGGTGATGGTGTCTCCGTTGGAGAACTTGTCGCCCTTGACTCCATGGATGGGATCCATCGAATCTGTTGATGAAGAATTCGCCGGGCCCCTACCTGGCGCGCCAACTGTCGATGCTTTGCACCGGCAATAATACTATGGGGCTACTCGGCGACCTGGAATTCGGTGGATTGTAGAGGAACACGGGAGAATTATACTGGTTCAGGCCCTCGATATGAGGTAATACCCTACGTCCAGTTGAGGTGTTATTCCTCTGAGGTGGATTTGTGATCAATGATCTGGTCTGCCCTCATGGGGCACCCTGCCTCCCTTTATATACTAGGGGACAGGGGTACATGGTAAGGATCCCAGTCGGATACGACCAAGGGATTTCCTTATTAGAGATAGAATCCTATCCGACTAAGGCTATGTTTCCTTATTGTACAAGGCACAGTCTGCCGAGTGCTATCTTATCTCTAATTACATGATCTGGCCCATCCTCTATCCGAGTGGCCCATGTGCTTGTAGTGAGGTACCCGGGGCCCATGGCTCCCACACTCGCCAGACTGGAGTCCGAACTAGCGTTCGAACCCTTATCCGACTTGGAGTCGGACTCCGAGTAGTTTATCGAAGTGAGAACGACCCCAACCTCTCTAGATCTAATCTGAAACGGTGCTTGGCCGTGTCCAAACTGAATCGCAGGAGATCGGGTCTGTGGTGCGGGATGCAGATCCACAGCATCACCGAGTCCGTGTGGCAGATTGACGATCTCTCCGCTTCTCGGCCCAACCAGAGCTGGCTCAAGGCCTAGCGCCAGTCGGACACCAAAGGAGAGAGTTGTCCCCATACTCAGCGAAGTGAAGGACTACCGCAGTAGATTGCTGAAGGAGATTGCGGCGTCCTGTGGGCCGACTGGCGCAACGTCGGCTGGTTCCTTGGCTGGCTGGATTAGATCTGCTTCGGCCAAGGTAAGGTTGCCGATCTGGTCGGCGATGAAATCGAGGCTTCCGAATGAAATAGCATCTCCAGGAGAGAACTTGTCACCGTTGATCTTGGTTGCTAGATCCATCGGGCTTGTAGATGTAAAACTCGCCAGAGCCCCTACCTGGCACGCCAACTGTCGATGTTTTACATCGGCAATAGAACTATAGGTCTACTCGGCAAGGGGAAACTCGGTGGATTGCAGAGGAACACAAAGAGAGTTTATACTGGTTCAGGTCCTCGAGGTGAGGTAATACCCTACGTCCAGTTGTGGTGTAATATCTCTGAGATGTTTGTCAATCAATGATCTCGTCGCCCCTTGAGGGGCACCCTACCTCCCCTTATATACTGGGGGACAGGGGTACATGATAAGGATCCCAACCGGATACGGCCAAGGGATTTTGTTCTTAGAGATAGAAACATATCTGACTAAGACTTCTATTCCTTATCGTTCAAGGTAAGGCCTACCGGGTGCTATCTTATCTCTAATTACATGATTCAGCCCTTACTCTATCCGAGTGGCCCATATACTGGTGATGAGGTACCCGGGGCCCATGGCCTCCATAGGGACACGCCTTATTTAATTCGGTATAGTCGACGCACATGCACCATTTACCATTCTTCTTTCGGACCAGGACTGGGTTTGCCAGCCAATCCGGGTGGTAGACCTCTTTGATGAGCCCGGTTGCGAGAAGCTTGGTTATATCCTCCTAAATATCATCTTTGCGGTCTTATGTGAAGCGCCATAGTCGTTGCTTTACTGGTTTGGCGTCCGGCTTGATGTTTAGGGAATGCTCGATCACCTTCCTTGGTACACCAGGTATGTCGGAAGGCTTCCAAGCAAATTTATCCCTGTTTGCCTAGAGGAAGGTGACGAGCTCGTCTTCCTATTTGGGGCCGAGTCCGGTCCCGACAAGCACAGTCTTGGTGGGGTCAGAAGTGTCCGGAGGGATCTTAGTTTTCGAGTTCGTTGAAATTCCCGACTTGGTTGCTTTTTTCGTCGAAACTTGGTCGTCCATGTTTGTAGTTCACACGGCTAGTTGGATATTGCTTCGTCCGACTGCCTCCTCATGAGACTAGGCTAGCTCGCAACTCTCCTTGTCGTAGGTGAAGGCATGCTTGACATCACTGCGCAGAGAAAGTACTCCTTCTAGTCTTGGCATCTTAAGCACCATATATGTATAGTGCGGCATTGCCATGAATTTGGGTAGTGCAGGCCGTCCGAGTATAGCATGATACGCGGTCTCAAAGTCGGCATCCTCGAAGCAAATGTTCTCCGTGCATAAATTTTCTCACATGCCGAAAGTAACTAGTAGAGTGATTTGTCTGAATGGAGTTGAAGAGAGGCCAGGATCACCCTGTGGAAGGGAGCAGTACTTGGCCGCAGCTCAGAACAAGGTATCTTCATCTTGTTGAGCATCTTGGTGAACGAGATGTTGAGTGTGCTTCCTCCATCAATGAGAACCTTCTTTAATTTGATGCTTCTGATGACCGGGTCCAGTACGAGTGGATAACGTCCTAGATGAATTACTCGGTCAGGATGATCCGCGTGGTCAAAGGTGATTGATGTTTCCGACCAGCGCAAATATTGGGGGGCGTTTGATTTCTGTTTATGCTTGGACTCATATGCAGACGACCCTCCAAATATGTTGTTAAGCTCAGCCTGGGGATCTTGATAGTCGCCAGTTGTGCCCAAGTCCGGCTTAGCCTTGTTCTTCTACTCGCTAGATGTAGATGTCTACTTGAAAGCAAACTTCATGAGCATGAGGCAATTTTTAGCCGCATGTTTCCCCTTTGAGGGAAATGGGCATGGCCCGTTCATAACTTTCTGGTAGTCGTCTGTCCTCGGGGGTTTATGGTCAGCAGCGCTTGACTGCTTCCACAACATTGTCTGACTTGCGTTTGCAGTTGCCGGACTTAGTCGGGGCTGCATCCTCGGTGTCCTTCCGCTCCTTCTGTTGGGGCTCCTTCTTGTCATCTAGGGCCTCAGCAACAGCATCGGCTGAGTTGGCGTATTTGTTCACTATGTTGAATAAAGCCTTGACAGGGTTGGGAGGCTTTCGAGTAAATTTAGCTATGAATGGGGTATCTTTGACTCCCTTGCGGAAGGCGGCGATGACAACCTTGTCCTTGATTTTGGGGATTGAGTTCCTCTTCTCAGAAAAGCGCTTGATGAAGTTGTGGAGGGACTTGTTCTTCCTTTGATGGCACTGGTACAAATTGTACTCGGAAGATGGCCTCTCATAGGTTCCTTGAAAGTTCGCAATAAAGCGTTCACGGAGTTCCCCCCAGGAAACAATTGATCACCTGGGAAGCCTCGTCAGCCACGTTCTTGCTGAGTCGGCCAGGGCGATTGGTAGGTAATTTTCCATAGCCTTGTGATCGCCTCCGGCCGCACGAATTGCCAAGGTGTATATGGTCAGCTAGGACTCTGGGTTGGTCTTGCCGTTGTACTTCTCTATACCAGTTGGCTTGAAGCTGGATGGCCAATCGACTTGTTGTAGTTCATGGGTGAATGCCGAAACTCCTTCGTCTGGGTGAGGGCTCCGACTCTGACTACGGTGATGAAACCACTCGTGGTAGAGGCTGAAGCGCTCATGCTCATCTTTGAGTCAGTGGTGTTCATCCTCCTTGCGTTCCTGGCGCTGGGCGTTGATGTCATGACGAAGATCTCACCGTAGTCATCCTTGGGCATCTTGGTTGTCACGACACTCCTCGTGGTGATCTTGCCGTTGGTCGTTGTTTCAATTGCCAAGTGACGTATGACAGGACTCCTAGTGATGCTGACTAGAGCCAGTCGCCTGGCATCGTGCTGAGACAGAGGAAGTTGCTGCATATGAGGCCGTTTTATTTGATGGTATGAGCATGTCTCCAGACTACTGTCGTTGTTTACATGCTGCAGCGGTGATCAATGCCTTGATCCTCGCAATAGTCGGGGTAGCCTGGTGGTCAGGCCCGAACTGCAAGGTGTCTAGTAGTGTGGCAATGGCCACAACATTCTGTTGTGGGGTCACAGAGTCGTCGTGGTCGCCTACTCGGGTTTGGAGGATCACGTGTTGAGCAGTCCGCGCAGCCTCGCACAGGTTGTCACTGCGAGTGTCGCGCTCAGCTTGCAGGCATCGTGCGTTTTCCTCCTGTTGCTCATGCAGTCGGCGAGCTTCCTTCTCTTGTTAGTTGCGTAATCGTCGCGCGTCTTGTCCAAGGGTTGATCCCTTTGATGCCATGAACACTTCACACGGTGGAGAGAAACTTCCTGATCTGCTGTCCGACTGTGAGTCGGAGTCAGAGTAATTTAGGGGGGTGATTACAACTCCAACCTTCCTAGATCCGATCTCGAGCGGCTCTGGTTTTGCCGCATCTGATTTAGACTGAAGATATCTGCGGCGTTGCCAAGTCCGAATAGGAGATTGACGATCTCCTCCTCCCTTAGCCCGATCTCGGCCAGCTCAAGGCCGAGTCCGAGTCAAACACCAGGAAAAAGAGTTGTCCCTAGACTCATAGGTCTTGGAATTCACCGCAGCAAGTCACCGAAGACGGCTGCAGCATTGAGTAGGCCGACTGATGCGAAGTCGGCCTGGTCCCTGGCCGATCGGGTTGAATCCGAGTTGATTAGGGTGAGGTTGCCAAGTTTGTTGGCAATGAAGTCGAGGCTCCCGAAGCTGATCTCTTACCTGGGGTTGAACTTGATGCCGTCAACTCTGGTGGTTGGATCCATCAGGCTTGATGATGATGATCACAGTGAAGCCCTTACCTAGCGTGCCAACTGTCGATGCTTTGTATCGGCAATAATAATATGCGACTACTCGTGAGACCTAAACTTGATGGACTGTAAAGGAACACAAAACAATTTTATCCTGGTTCAGGCCCTCAAGGTGAGGTAATACCCTACTTTCTAGCTATTGTGTATTATCTTTTGAGGTTTCTCTGGTGAGATTTTGTATTCTCTGGTGAGAGCGTTGTGCCCTAGGAGGCTCCTTGCCTCTCCTTATATACTAAGGAGGCAAGGTTACTGTGGAGGCCATGGGCCCCGGGTACCTCAAGGAAGGGAGATAGAGTAGGACTCGGCTTCATATTACTTTGTATGACAAGGAAAGGGATATAGTCCTAGCCAGATACTCTATGTGCTGATAAGGAAAGCCCTTGGTCGTATCCGACTGGGTTTCCTACCTTGTAACCCTCATCCTTCCAATATATAAGGAGGGGTAGGGAGGCCCCTGGGGCATAGCAAAATCTCACCAAAGAAACTTCAAAGGCAATACACAACAGTTGGAAGTAGGGTATTACCTTACCTTGAGGGTCTGAACCAGGATAAATCGTCTTGTGTTCCTTTGCAATCCATCAAGTTTAGGTCTCACGAGTAGGCCCATATTCTTATTGCCGATACAAAACATCGACAGTTGGCACGCCAGGTAGGGGCTTCGGTGGGATCATCTTCAACAAGCCTGATGGATCCAATCACCGGAGTCAATGGCATCAACTTCTTCCTCGGGCAAACAATCAGCTTCGGGAGCCTTGGCTTCGTCGCCAATGAATTCGACAACCTTACCCTGTCCGACTCGGATCCGATCCGATTGGCTAGGGACCAAGCTGATTCCAAACCGGTCGGCCTATGCAACGCCGCAACAATTTTCAGTGACATGCTGCGGTGACCTCCAACATGCCCAAGTCTAGGGACAACTCTTTCTTTCGGTGTTTGACTCGGACTTGACCTCGAGCTAGCCGAGATCGGGCTAAGAAAGGAGGAGATCGTCAATCTCCCGTTCGGACTTGGCAAGCTGCGGATTTCTTCAATCAACATCTGATGCGGCAGACCCAATCCCCTGGAGTTTAACTTGGAGACGGCTCAGAGCTGCTTGAGATTGGATCTAGGGAGGTCGGGGTCATTATTACCCCCCTCAACTCTTCCAACTCCGACTCTCAGTCAGACGGCACTTCGGCGAGCTTTCCTCTACCACATGAAGTCTTTATAACATCCAAGGGCTCAACTCCTACCTAGGAGGCATGCCAACTATGTGATTTGCAAGAAGAGGAAGCCTGCCGACTACGTGAACAATAGGAGGAAGACGCAAGATGCCTGCAGGCCGAGCGCGATGTTCACAACGGCAATCTACGCAAGGCCAGGCACACTGCTCAACGGGAGATCCTCCAAACCTGAATCGGCGACCATGATGTCTTTGTGACCCCTCAATAGAACATTGTGGCCATTGCAACCTTACTGGATACACTACAATTTGGGCCTGATTACCAGTCCACCCCAACGATAGCAAGGATTAAAGCCATGATCACCACTGCTGTAGGCCAGCACCATCAATAGTCGGGTGACACTCTCATACCGACCAATAGGTCAGCTTCTCCAATGGCGGTCTCATCTGCCTCAACACGATGCTGAGCGGCTGGCTCTAGTCAGCTGCACACGGAATCACGCCACACGTCACTCGACAACCACAATAACGACTGGCGGCGCTGACATCAAGATGACCATCGGGATAACCAGGATGTTCGAGGCTGACTACAATGTGATCTTCGGCAAGACATCAACGCACGACGCCGCGAACACGAGGAAGATGAGCGTCGCCGACTAGAAGATGAGAATGAGGGCTTCGGCCTCCACCACGAGCAGTTTCACCACTGTAGTCAGAATCAGAGTCCTCACACAGATGAAGGTGTACCGGCCTTCACCCACAAGCTGCAACAAATCGACTGGCCATTAGGCTTCAAGCCGACTGGAATTAAAAAATACAATGGGAAGACCAACCCCGAGTCCTGGCTCATAGTTTACACTCTGGCAATCCGAGCAGCTGAAGGAGATCATAAGGCCATGGCTAACTACCTCCCAGTCGCTCTAGCCAACTCGGCGAGGACATGGCTAATAGGACTTCCTAAGAGATCAATTGGCTCCTAGGGGAAACTCCGGGAATGCTTCATCACCAATTTCCAAGTGACGTACGAGAGGACATCTACTGAGTATGATCTGTATCAGTGCCATCAAAGGAAGAACGAGTCTTTTTGTGATTTCATCAAGATGTGTTTAGAGAAGAGGAATTCAATCCTGAAGATTAAGGATGAGGTCATCATCGCCGCCTTTCAAAAAGGAGTCAAGGACACCTCGTTCATCGCTAAGTTCACTCGGAAGCGTCCATGTTGATGTTTTGTATCGGTAATAAATATATAGGGCTACTCGTGAGACCTAAACTTGATGGATTGCAAAGGAACATGAAAGGTTTATACTGGTTCAGGCCCTTGAAATGAGGTAATACCCTATGTCCAGTTGTGGTGTATTTCCTTTGAGGATGTACGATTGTGATCTTGGTGATCCTGCCCTCAGGGGGTGCCCTGCCTCCCCTTATATACTGGGGGATAGGGTTACAAAGTAGGAGTCCCAGTCGGACTACGACCAAGGGATTTCCTTCTAGGAGTACAACGTGCCCGACTAGGACTGTATTTTCCCTGTCATACAAGGTTAAGTTTGCCGAGTTCTATTATATCTCAAATTACAAGGTTAGGCCCATCATCTGTCCGAGTGGCCCAATAGCTTCTCATGGGGTACCCAGGGCCCATGGCACCGATAGCAGCCCCTGAGACCTTCATAGTTGAGTCACAACTGATGCCGAGTGCTCATCCTCCATGGTGAAGAACTCCCGAGTGATTGCTCCCAAGTACTCTTTGTCTGAGTGCTTGTTCTTCCGAGTCCTACTTCATGTCAGCTAGTAACGAGGCTATGAAGGGCTTCATGTAGAAATATGAATAGTGTGCACCGAATAGGTGCACCTATTAGGTGTAGCCCCTGACTTTGTGCTTAATTGTGAAACAATTAAACATAAAGTCAAAGATCTTTAACCTTGTAGTCTTTCCCGAGTAGTGTACTACTGGTATATGAGACTTGTGGAGGCCATGGGCCCCGGGTACCTCATCACAAGCATATGGGCCACTCGGATAGAGGATGGGCCTAACCTTGTAATTAGAGATATGACAGAACCCGGCAGACTTTGCCTTGTACGATAAGGAATATACAGTCCTAGTCGGGTAGGTTATATCTCTAAGAGGAGATCCCTTGGCTGTAATCCGGCTGGGACTCCTACCTTGTACCCCGTCCCCTAGTATATAAGGGGAGGCAGGGTGCCCCCTGAGGGCAGAAGCTCATAGAAGCAATCATACATCCTCAAAGGAATACATCACAACTAGACGTAGGGTATTACCTCACATCAAGGGCCTAAACCAGTATAAACTTCTCGTGTTCCTTTGTAGTCCACCAAGTTTCGATCCGACGAGTAGCCCTATATTCATATTGCCGGTGTAAAACATCGACAGTTGGCGCGCCAGGTAGGGGCCTCGGCGAGATCTACATCTACAAGCTCGATGGATCCAGCAGCCGGAGTTGACGGCGGCAAATTCTCCCCTGGAGATACAATCTCATTTAGAAGCCTCGACTTCGTCGCCGACATGTTTGGCAATCTCACCTTGGCCGACGCAGACCTGATCCAACCGGCCGAGGAACTAGCCGACTCCGTGCCAATCGCCCCACAAGACGCTACAGCCACCCACGTCAATTTGCTGCGGCGATCTACCACCTGCCTGGGTCTCGGGACAACTCTCTCCTTCGGCGTCCAACTCGCGCTCGGCCTCGAGCCGGCCCATGTCGGGCTACGAAGGGGAGAGATCATCAATCTCCCATGCAGAACCGGCAACACCGCGGATCTACATCCCACGCAGTAGACCCGATCCCCTACGCTTCAGTTTGGGCATGGCCCAGAGCCGTTCTAGATTGGATCTAGGGAAGTTAGAGTCATCCTTACGCTGATCAACTACTCGGATTCCAACTCCAAGTCGGACAACGGTTCGAACACCAGTTCGGACAACAGTCTGGCGAGTTTCCTTCTGCCCCGAGAGATCTTCATGGCTTCAACCCCTCCACTGGAGGTGTGCCGACTACAAGAGGAGCAACAAGAGGAGGCACTCCGACTATGGCAACATGAGGTGGCCGAGCACGAGGCTCGCAATGACGAGCTACGCAGGGCTGGGTGAACCACTCAGCAACATATCCTCCAGACTAGAGTTGGTGACCACGATGTTTTCGTCACACCTCAGCAGAACGTCGTGGTCGCCGCAACCCTGCTGGACACACTCCAGCTCGGGCCTGACCATCAGGCCACCCGACAATAGCCAAGATCAAAGCGATGCTCACAGCTGCTGCCTGTCAGCAGCACCAGCAGTCGGGTGACACACTTGTACCAACCAACCGGTCGGACTCTCCAGCGACAGTCTCGTTGGCATCGGCATGATGCTGGGCGGCTGGCTCAAGTCAGCTGCACGCGGAGTCACGCCAAATATCACTCGGCAACACAAACAACAACAATCAGCAGCACCCCCAGAATGATCGCCGGTTCAACCAAGACATCTGAGTCCATCTACAACGCGATCTCCGCCATGACATTAATGCTCGGCGCCGTCAACGTGAAGATGACGAGCGACTCCGGCTGGAGGATGAGCACGAGCATTTCGGTCTTCACCACGAACGGTTTAACCGTCGCGGTCAGAGCTGGAGCCCTCATGAAGATGAAGACGTACTAGCCTTCACCGGGAGCTACAAGACGTCGACTGGCCATCGGGCTTCAAGCCTACGGGAATCGAGAAATACGACGGCAAGACTAACCCCGAGTCCTGGCTCACCGTATATACTCTGGCAATCCGAGCCGCCGGAGGTGACCATAAAGCCATGGCTAACTACCTCCCGGTCGCACTGGCCAACTTAGTGAGGACATGGCTAACAGGGCTCCCAAGACGATCAATCGGCTCCTGGGGGAACTCCAGGAACGTTTTATAGCCAACTTCCAGGGGACTTACAAGCGGCCGTCTTCCAAGCACGATCTCTATCAGCTGCACCAGAGGAAGAACGAGTCTCTCCGTGAGTTCATCAAAAGGTTCTCTAAGAAGCGCAATTCGATCCCGATGATCAAAGATGAGGTCGTCATCGCTGCCTTCCACAAGGGAGTCAAGGACGCCCCGTTCATCGCAAAATTTACTCGGAAGCCGTCAACCTCCGTCAGGGCCCTCTTCGATATGGCGAATAAATATGCCGACTCGGCCGAAGCAGTCGCAGAGGCCCTTGACGAGAAGAAAGAGTCCCGACAGAAGGACCAAAAGGCCAAAGCTGACAATGAGCCATCACAGAACAAATTTGGCAGCCGCAAGCGGAAGTCGGACAACGAGGTGGCCAACATTGAGCGGACCCGGTCCTGACCCCCAAGAAACAATGAGTACCAGAAGGTTATGAACGGGCCTTGTCCCTTCCACCCCAAGGGCAAGTACGCAGCCAATTACTGCTTCATGCTCAAGATGTTTGCTTCCGAGCAGGCTTCATCATCTGGCGCTGACAAGGACAAAGACAAGTCAGATTCGGGCCCGACCGACGATTTTCAAGATCCCCAGGCCGAGCTCAACCACATCTTCAGAGGGCCGTCTGCGTATGAGTCCAAGAGAAAGCAGAAGCTTACGGCACGCGACGTCAACACGGTCTCTACAACAGACGCCTCCCAGTATTTGCGCTGGTCAGAGATGTCCATCACATTCAACCGCGCAGATCATCCAGATCGGGTTTCACACCCGGGACGCTACCCACTTGTCCTGGACCTAGTCATCAAAAATATCAAGCTGAAGAAGGTCCTCATAGATGGAGGCAGTGCGCTCAACATTTTGTTCGCCAAGAGTCTGGATGAGATGAAGATTCCTCGTTCAGAACTGTGGCCGAGTACGGCACCCTTCCACGGGATAATTCCAGGCCTGTCTTCAACACCCCTCGGGCAGATAATGTTGCCGGTCACCTTCGGCACACGGGATAACTTCCGCACAGAACACATCTGCTTCGAGGTCGCTGACTTCGAGACCGCGTACCACACGATACTCGGACGACCGGCACTCACCAAATTCATGGCGATACCGCACTATACCTACATGGTGCTCAAGATGCCCGGGCCAGCCGGAGTTCTCTCCCTCCACAGCGATGTCAAGGAAGCCTTCACCTGTGACAAGGAGAGCTGCGAGTTGGCTCAATCGCAAGAGGCGACAGTCGGACGCAACAGCATTTGGCAAGCCATCACAACTGAAATCGAGGATAACCAAGTTCCGGCGAAAAAAGCAGCAAAGTTGAGAATTTCAGCGGACTTTGATATGAAGAAGATCCCCTGGACCCTTCTGACCCTTCCAAGACTGCTCTAGTCGGGACCAGACTCGACCCCAAATAGGAAGACGCGCTCGTCACCTTCCTTCAAGCCAACAATGATATCTTCGCATGGAAACCGTCCGACATGCCAGGCGTACAAGCACACCCTCAATGTCAAGACAGATGCCAAGCCAGTCAAGCAATGGCTAAGGCGCTTCGCACAGGACCGGGAAGATGCTATTCGGGAGGAGATCACCAAGCTCCTCGCAGCCAGGTTCATCAAAGAGGTCTACCACCCGGACTTGCTGGCAAACCCAGTTCTAGTCTGGAAGAAAAAGGGTAAATAGCGCATGTGCGTCGACTACACCGATCTAAACAAGGCGTGCCCCAAGGATCCGTTTGGTCTACCGAGAATAGATCAAGTGGTGGATTCAACCATGGGGTGCGAACTTCTCAGCTTTCTTGACTGTTACTTAGGATACCACCAAATCAGCCTGAAGGAGGAGGACTGCCTAAAGACGTCTTTCATCACGCCGTTTGGCGCATACTGCTACATCACCATGCCGTTTGGTTTAAAAAATGCTGGAGCAACATATCAATGAGCAATTTAGCGGTGTCTACACAATCAGATCGGGCGCACCGTGGAAGCCTACGTCGATGACGTGCTGATCAAGACCAAGTCCAAAGAAGACCTCATCACTGACCTAGAAGAAACCTTCCAAATCTTCGAAGATTCAAGATGAAGTTGAACCTGGAAAAGTGTGCCTTCGTTGTGCCATCCGGCAAGCTACTCGGCTTCATCGTATCGCATCGCGGCATCGAGGCCAACCTGGAGAAAGTCAATGCAATCATGAAAATGGCACCCTCGACTAGCCAGAAGGACGTCCAGAAGCTGATAGGCTGCATGGCGGCACTCAGCCGATTTATTTCCCGACTAGGCGAACGGGGCATGCCTTTTTTCAAGCTATTGAAGAAAGCAGACAATTTCCAATGGACTCCCGAAGCCCAGCAAGCCTTCGAAGACTTCAAGAAATTTCTCACATCACCACCCGTGTTGGCGTCACCTATGCCCCAAGAGCCATTAATGCTATATCTGGCGGCAACCACTCAGGTAGTCAGCATAGTGTTGGTGGTTGAGCGATCCGAACCAGGTCACATACAGAAGATACAATGGCCAGTCTACTTTGTCAGTGAGGTCCTTGTTGACTCCAAAATAAGATATCCGCAGGTCCAAAAGCTGCTCTATGGCCTACTCATTACTATTCGGAAGCTGGTGCACTATTTCCAATCGTATCAAGTCACGGTGGTCAAATTGTATCCACTCAGGGATGTCCTGCATAAACGTGGGGCCACCGGCCGAATCGCTAAATGGGCATTCGAGTTGATGGCATTTGACATCACCTTTCAGCAATGGACAGCAATCAAATCACAAGCTCTAGCCGACTTCCTGGCCAAGTGGACAGAAGTTCAGATGCCTACATCAACAGCGAAGCTAGAGTACTGGACAATGTACTTTGATGGTTCTCTAAGGATTGGCGGCACCATATTGACGTCCCCCACTAGCGAAAAACTCAAGTATGTTCTCCAGATTCACTTCCCGGCTTCCCACAACGTCTCCGAGTACGAGGCACTCGTCCACGTCCTCCGCATTACTATATCACTCGGCATTCATCGACTGGTTGTGCATGAAGATTCCCAACTCGTGGTCAACCAAGTCATGAAAGACTGGACATGTCTTGACGATACCAGGGCGGCGTACCGTCAGGAGATCCGAAAGCTGGAAAACAAGTTTGACGGGTTGGAGATAACACATGTCCTAAGACAATACAACGACGCTGCAGATGAATTGGCAAATATGGGATCCAAGCGAGAAGTGGTCCCGACTGGGATCTTTGTCGAGCAACTCATGGAGCTGTTAGTCAAGAAGAAACCAGTGCCAAAGCAGTCGGGAGGCGAACCTACCCAGCAACAGACGAAGTATTGATCATATCCAACGATTGGTGGACTCCTGTTCTTAAATTCCTCCTGGACGATGAACTCCCAGAAGATCGCAGCAATGTCGAACAAATCAAACGTCGAAGCAAAAGTTTCCTAGTAGTCGAAGAAGACCTGTACTAAAGAAGCGCATCTGGTATCGTCATGCGCTGCGTCACAACCGAGGAGGGCAAGCAAATTCTGCAATCCATCCACTCGGGCATATGTGGCAACCACGCCGCATCCAGGACATTAGTCGGAAAGGATTACCGATAGGGATTTTTCTAGTCAATAGCAGTAACAGACGCTAAAGACATTGTTCGCACATGCGAGGGTTGTCAGTTCTATGCAAGACAAACAAATCTCCCTGCCCAATTACTCCAAACAATCCCAATCTCTTGGCCCTTTGTAGTATGGGGGCTTGACATGGTCAGGCCTTTCAAGAAAGTGCCAAGAGGGTTCACACACTTGTTCGTCGTAGTGGATAAATTCACAAAGTGGAATGAGGCAAAACCCGTTGCTAGCATAACAGCGGCATGACAAAGAACTTCATCATGAGTATATTATACCGATTCGGGGTTCCTAACTGCATCATAACAGACAATGGTACTCAGTTCACGGGCGGCGTCTTTCAAGATTTCTGTGACGACTTCGGCATCAAGATCTATTATGCATCTGTGGCACACCGACGGAGCAATGGGCAGGTTGAGCGTGCCAATGGCATGGTCTTACAAGGCATCAAGACAAGGATATTCGACCGACTACAACCATATGTGGGCCGGTGGGTACAAGAACTCCCATCCGTTCTCTGGTCTCTAAGAACCACGGTTAGTCGGGCAACAGGGCAATCCCCTTTCTTTCTGGTCTATGGTGCCAAGGCTATGCTACCAACCTAGTTAGCGAGTTCAGGCTTACTCAGAAGACACATCCAACAATACCCGATTGGTCGAACTAGATCAGTTGGAAGAAGCGAGGGACATCGCAATAATCTAGTCGGCAAGGTATCTTCAAGGCCTGCGTCGTTACCACAATCGCAATGTCCGTGGCCGTGCCTTTTTGGACAGGGATCTTGTCTTGAAAAAAATACAAACCACCAAAGACAGGCATAAACTATCCCCAATATGGGAAGGGCCGTTCATTATCGCCAAGGTCACACGGCTAGGTGCCTACCGACTGAAGACCGAAGACGGTGCCCTCGTCAGCAACTCATGGAATATAGAACAGCTATGTCCTTTCTACACCTGAGTTTTACATTTCACCATGTGTACAGTTCTCTTTGACTCACTACGTCGCTTGTTCCAACTGAGTAGTGAGTCGGGAGCTGCATGTATTCTATGTGCTTTCTCAATAATATACGGGCCTGTTTTACTTAAGTTATGAAGTTTTGCAACGACTTTGTCATGTTTGCCCGAGTACAACTTTCTGCGGTGAACGATTTTGTTATGTTCCTATAGACTAACTCGGTGTAGACTACATAGTCGGGCAAAACTAATGACAACTAAGTAAAAACCTAGAGCTTGGCGGCATTGCACATATATTTACACATGTCCTTACAAAAAGTTATCTACACCGATTGCATGACGGATTGTTCTTACATACCTAGGTCTCGGGTGATCACCTCTGTAGTCAGCCTCGCCTAGGTTATCAGCTCCAGCGCCTCCTTAGGTGTCGTCTCCTCGGCGAATCCCTCTCCGATGGCTTCAAGATCTGCCCTAGGGTAGATTGACTTGGTCATCGCTAGGGATTGGGCCACGCCAACAATAACATGCTCGTCCGAGTACCTCTTTAGGCTACTCAGGGCTTCGTTAAGGTGCGCCTGCACCTGGGAGATCGTGTTGGAGCTGGTTCCCATGTAGTGAGGGTCCATTACATCAAGGAGCCCTTTCACGGACTCGGCAAGGATCTCCCGTGGCTCCTTGACAACTTTTATCTCCTCTGCAAAGGCTTGAAACTAGATTTGGGCATTGGCTCTAGCAACTGCCCAGGTTCATCGACAAGTAAACTTGTTAGGCAAAACTGCAGACGAGGTACCTAATGGATTGGTTAAGGTCATTGTCAGGGTGGAGACTTACTTTTGTAGTCGGCCTCTACCTTGGCTTTGGCCTTCTCCAGTTCAGTCTTCTCTTTGTCGAGCTTGCTATTGGCCCTCTCCAAGTTGGCCTTCTCTTTCTCAAGCTCAGACTTGGCTTTCTCGGCCTCCTCCAACCTAGTTTCCCCCTCTGTTCGGGTCTTCAGCTCAGCTTCGAGGGCTATACATCAAGCACTCAAGATTACAGTCAAGACACAACTGGGTAGTCGGGAAGGAACAAAACTAGAGATATACACCCCAGGACTTATTGTTGACATATTGTTGACACCGAAAATCACCGGCAGCGTTGAGAACGAGCCGATGATCTGGTTCGATGCACTAGACACGCGAAGGCCTAGGAGATCTATTTAGCTCCAGTGCAGGTCCTAAATTTGAGGTTCGTAGGCGTGCAAGTCAATTTGACCCCGCAATTGACAAGGAGATAGAAAATATTAGATCAATGAACCAATCGGCCAACCAGTCGATACAGAATTCTTCCAGCCGATTGCCGATAGTACTTGTACATCGGCTAGAAGCCGATGATGATATAAGCAGATAATAAACCAGCCGACTACCGCAAAAACACTTGGACATCGGCTAGAAGCCAATGATAGAGTAGATATGCAAAATAATAATCAAGACAATGCAGTCGGCTTTATCTAGTAAAAGATAACTTATCGGCTAAGCACTCCAATAAAACATCGCATAAAAACCTATCGACTTAACAAGAATAAATTTATGATCACCAGCCTAGTAGGTCGGACCTAACTGATGCAGCACAAACTGATGATGATAAAAGAAACTCGATAAGCCAATAAATCCTATGCAATCGTGATGTGATATATCTACTCGGACTAAGAGATCAAACTTAACTGATGCAGCTGTAGACAGAATAGATACACCGTGGTAAGCCGACTACCGTAGATCAGCTAGAATATCGGACCTAACCAAGGAAGTCCTAGCCGATAAGGTAGTCAGGGTAACGAGACTTACCCTCTCGCAGGAGTTCGGACCTAACCGATGCAGCCTGGCTTGAGAAGCAAGAACCCATCGAAAAGGGTGGTGATGCGCCGAAGTTGTATTGATCTGTGAGATAGTTTACATGGTCCCCGGGCATACGTATTTATACCCCGAGTTGATACAGTCCTGATCAGATACGAAACAGGAGTTTCCTAACTATAAAAGGAAAATTAACAAGCCCTGATCGAACACGAGATTAGGTTTTCCTAAAAATTATTAAAGCTACCTAATTTATAGATAAAATAGTTAACTGCCATGCTGTGGTCTTCACGATTCCTTCCTGAATTCGGCTTCTTCTAGATTAGCTTCCATCGGCTGATATAGCCTCTTTCCTTAACCGAACATGATAACAAACCGTACCAAATTTTGGTGTTAACACATATACAGGAGACTTCTGATCTTGTCGGCTAAGGCCCAATTCTCGTCCCTGAGCTTATTAACCGCTCCCCTCAGCCAAGTCTCCCTTTCCCGGCTAGATCGCTCCAAGTCGGCCTTCGAGGCCTAGAGCTGGCCCAATTGCTGGAGTTGAGGGGCAACCTGGGTCAGGACCTCATTCATCTTCTCCGAGCGGTCGACAATCTTCTACTTGGAGCAAAGCAGAGTCAAGCGTCAGAATACTCATACAAGGAAGACTGACAAGAACTCGACATAACGAAAATTATACCTGGACCCCCCGGGATGCGGCGATTGTGGCACGAAGCAAGACTTCACGCTCCCCCTCCGCTGCCACTTCATCGTGATCGTAACTCTTTGTAGTCCCATCAGGGGATAGCTAGCGGAACATCCTCTGGTATCTGCGGGGAGGAGCCTCAAGCTTGGGGAGGTCTAGCCCTTCTGAAGACGATGACGATGACAAGGACAGCGACGGGGTCCTAGCTCCGAACTCGCCGGCTGCTGGGGCTTCAGTGATATGCTCAGGGGCTGGGGCGACAGCCTCAACGTTAGCCCCTTGGTCAGCCGGTGTCGCCGGCTCTGCAGTCGGGACGACCTTAGTTTCTGCAACTGAGACGGTCACCGGCTCAGTAGATATGCTCGCTGGCATTTGTTCCTACTCGACAACAGGAGCAGCCGGTGTGGTCTCCTTGAGATCAATATTGGCCCATTTCCTGCATGAAGAGCTAAGTATCAACACACCACAATGCTGAACAGGACTTTTGAAAGGCTCAAAGTCACATACCTCTTGGAGAATTTGAACCTCCACCCAAGGGCTCCTGGTGTTGGCATTGGAGGACTGCCGTCTGTCGGGCTAGATGGCTCAGTGGTCGGCGGTGGCGTTTCAGTCCTGGTTGGCCTAGTTCTTGCTGTGGCCGACTGAGGCACTAGGGTACTCGGCGGTGCCATCCTTGGGCTCGATGTTGCTGAGCCTGGTGGCACTTGACCCGACCTTGTACTTGGCGGCGCTCTTCTTGGGCTCGATGTTGCTAAGCCCGACTATGCTGGTCCCGGTCTGGGACTCGGCGGCCTGGGAGCTGTGCTGGCAGTGTCTTTGATTTTTAGACTCCCAGTTGCGGCACTCGGCCTGATGATTTTCTTCTTGCCCTGGTCTTCAACAGGCTTCTTCCCCGCTCTCTTGGAGTCGGGTTGGGCAGCAGAAGGACTTAATGGCCTCTTCTTCTTTGACTTCATGGCCGACAAAGTTCGGGAGTCGTCATCGAACTCCTCACATGACTGCAAGCAGTTCAACAACACATGTTACACATTGCGGAGCAATCCTGGGCATACATCTACAAACATTCATCGCAGATGGACAACAAGTTAACATCAGTGAGAGTTACCTTTGGACGCGGCCTCTTATGACTGTAAGCCGCCATAGGCCGTTCTGAGTCTTCAGTTTCGACCACCCCGCTAGCGAAGTAATCCAGCAGGATGTCAGTCACCTTGTGCTTGTCCAACAGGTCAGGATACTCCCGGCTGGGATCACCTCTACCCTTGTAGTCCCAGCCGAAGTGGCACCTCAACTTCAGCAGCTTGAGACACCAAGTCAAGAAACGTCTGGCCACCCATGTACCAGTCAGCCCGGCGCTCTTCAGCTTGTCAATATTGTCAATCAGTATATGAACTTGGCCCATTTCTTCAAAGCTGGGCAAAGACGACCAGTTGGGCACAACCATCGGGGGCAAACCCATAAAAGGGGGGAGGCTTGGTTCAAGATCAGAACAGTAAAACCACTCTCTATGCCAGCCTTTGAGGGAAGACTTTAAGGGAATATTGATATAAATCTTCTTCATCTCACCCCTAAGCTAGATACCGGCCCCCCAATCACCTGGACCTTGCTCTTGGAGGGCTAGGGTTTGATGTGGAACAGATGTCTAAATAGATTCAAATGGGGTTCCACATCCAGGAAACACTCACACAGAGTCACAAAGATAGAAATTTGCAAGATTGAGTTGGGATTCAGATTCACCAACTCAAGTTTGTAGAAGGCAAGAAGCTGGCGGAGAATGTCAGAAGACGGAAGAGAAAGACCCCGGTCAAAAAAAGAGGCAAAAACGACGGTCTCACCGGCTTGGGGCTCTGGAACCGATTCACCTTCAGCTGGACGCCAACTGATGACACCGTGGCTCTGCAGTCGCAACAATCTCTCCAGATGCTTTAGCTTAGTTAGCCTGCAATCCGAAGTCAGCCAGACCTCATCCAACGCATCCAAGAAATCTGAAGCCCATGGCATGGTTACAGGCAAGAAGATTTGGGGGAAAAGTCACTTGGGGCTTGGAATGGACGAAGATGAGTGGGATCGCCCGAGTTTCAATAGGGAAGAGCAAGCAAGGGTGAACCCCTAGCGAAGCGGGAGGTGAAATTTCAGCACGGAAGCTGGAAGACGAAACGATTGGAGGATTGGAGAAGATGAGGGAATCTTTTCTGTCTCTCTCCGCCTTTATAGAGTCTGTACCAATTCATGGGCTTGGGCTTACAAAGTCGGTACTGGGCCGCCAAGATATGAGTTCCTACAGTAGCACGCTCAATGTGGGTTGCTCGCTGGCTGTGTTAAAATCACGATGCTGGTGCTACCAATAGGAACTGATGAGGTAAACAGATATGCTTCATGAAGGCCTAATTGCTGAACATGTGTTCGGGTATCTGTATTATCCACCAAGTATTGAGGATATATCCTTACAAGGATCACAAGCTGGTCTTCATCGAAATTGGGGATGCAGGTATCTCTCAAGTACACCTGACCACATAATGGATTAAACTTCATAAAGTGGTACTTGGCCTACTTGCTTGGCCAACATTTGCCATGAGCAAATATTCCTCCAGCCGACATGACGCTGAAGAGTCTAACTTCTGAGTAGTGCACTACTTGGGAAAGACTATAAATACCTCTTCCAGCTGACATGAAGCTGAGGAGTCTAACTTTCGAGTGGGACGCCACTCGGGAAAGACTATAAACACCTTTTCCAGCTGATATGAAGCTGAAGAATCTCATATACGAGTGGCATGCTACTCGGGAAAGACTATAAATTATTTCCGGTTGACATGATACCGAAGAGTCTTATATACCAGTAGTATACTACTCGGGAAAGACTACAAGGTTAAAGATCTTTGGCTTTATGTTTAATTGTTTTCACAATTAAGCACAAAGTCGGGGGCTACACCTAATAGGTGCGCCTATTCGGTGCACACTATTCATTCATCTACATAAAGCCCTTCATAGCCTCACTGCCAGCTGACATGAAGCAGGACTCGGGAAGAAGAAGTACTCAGACAAAGAGTACTCGGGAGCAATGCACTCGGGCAATCTTCACCATGGAGGACGAGCACTCGGCATCAACTGTGACTCAATTATGAAGGTCTCGGGGGCTGCTATGCAGGCCGTGGGCCCCGGGTACGTCATCACAAGCATATGGGCCACTCGGATAGAGGATGGGCTTAGCCTTGTAATTAGAGATATGATAGAACCTGGCAGACTTTGCCTTGTATGATAAGGAATATACAGTCCTAGTCGGGTAGCTTATATCTCTAAGAGGAGATCCCTTGGCTGTAATTCGGATGGGACTCCTACCTTGTACCCTGTCCCCCAGTATATAAGGGGAGGCAGGGCGCCCCGTTAGGGCAGAAGCTCATAGAAGCAATCATACATCCTCAAAGGAATACATCACAACTGGACGTAGGGTATTACCTCACATCAAGGGCCTGAACCAGTATAAACTTCTCGTGTTCCTTTGCAGTCCACCAAGTTTTGATCCGACGAGTAGCCCTATATTCATATTGCCGGTGTAAAACATCGATAAGACTCTTCAGCATCATGTCAGCTGAATGATTTTTGCTCATGGCAAATAATGGCTAAGCATGTAAGCCGAGTACCACTTTATGGATTTTAACCCAATACGTGGTCAGGTGTACTTGAGAGATACCTGCATCTCCAATTTTAATGGAGGCCAATTGTCAATTCTTATAAGTATATATCTTCAATACCTGGTAAATAATCAAGATACCCGAATGTATACACCTGGCTGTAAGCTTAGCATGAAGCGTACCTTGATTATTTGATCGGTTTCTATGAATGACACATGCACTGTGATTTTAACACAGCCAGCAGTCGACTCTATAGAGCATGCCATGTAGAAACTCATATCTTGTGGCCCAGTATCGAATTTGTAGGCCCAAGCCCACTTATCAGCACAGGCTCTATAAAAGTGGGGAGAGAGAGAAAAGATTCCCTCATCTTCTCCACTCCACCAATCATTTCGTCTTCCAACTTCCGCGCCGAAATTTCACACCTTGCCTCGCTAGGGTTCGCTATTGCTAGCACTTCCCACTCGAAACTCAGGCGATTCTGCTCCACTGCATCATTTCCAAGCTCCAAATAGCATTTCCCCCAAATCTCCTCACCTCTAGCCATGCCGAGAGCTTCAGAAATCCCAGAGGTGTCTGCTGAGACCTGGCCAACGTCGGATTGTGGCTCGACAAAGTTGAAGTATCTGTAGAAGTCGCTAAGATTGTAGCGCCGTGAAGTCATCCATTGGCGTCCGGCTGAAGGAAAATCGATTCTGGCACCCCAATCTGGTGAGATTGTAGTCTTCACCTCTTTCTTTAACTAGGGTCTTGCTCTTCCTTCTTCGGATTTTCTTCACCAACTTCTTTCCTTCTACCAGCTAGAGTTAGTGAATCTAAACCCCAACTCTATCTTGCAAATCTCTATCTTTGCAACTTTGTGTGAATGTTTTCTGGGTGTGAAGCCCCATCTCAATCTGTTCCGATACTTATTCCACATCAAACCTCAGCCCTCCAAAAGCAAAGTCCTAGTGATTGGGGGAGCCGGTCTCCAACTTAGGAACAAAATGAAAAAGATCTATCTCCATGTTCCTCTGAAAACCTCCCGTAAGGGCTAGCATAGAGAATGGTTCTATTGCTCTGATCTTGAACCTTGTTTGCCCCTTCTTACCGGTTTGTCTCCGGAGGTCATGCCCAGCTGGTCTTCTATGCCAAACTTTGAGGAGATGGGCCAAGTGTATCAGTTGATTGAGAGAATTGACAAGCTGAAGAGCTCTGAATAGACTAGTCCCTAGGTGGCCAGATGTTTCCTGAACTGCCGTATCAGGCCCCTGAAGCTGAGAAGCAACTTCAGCTGGGATTATGAGGGCAAAGATGATCCCAGCCGAGAATATCTAGATTTGACAAACAAGCACAAGGTGACTAACATCCTGCTCAATTTTTCGCCCATGGGGTCGTGAGACAGAAGATGCAGAGCATGCCATTGTGCCTTATAGCCAGAAAAGGCCTCGGCCAGAGGTAATATTGAAATGCTGATTGTTGAATTGTTGTCCATCTACGATGAATGTCAGTGGATGTGTATCCTGGATTGCTCTACAATGTACGATGTATATTGTTGAATCTCTTGCAGGAATGTGAGATGTTTGATGATGACTCCCAAACTTTGTCGGCCGCCAAATCGAAGAAGAGGACATTGAATCCTTCTGCTGCCCAACCCAGCTCCAAGAGAGCTGGGAAGAAACCAGTTGAAGACCCGGCAAGAAGAGAGCTAGCAAGCCGAGTATTGCAGCCGGGAGCCTGAAGATAAAAGACACCGCCAGCAATGCTCCTAGGCCGCCGAGTCCAAAGCCATCATCTCCAAGCCCGAACCAACACCACCAGGTTCAGCAACATCGAGCCCAAGGCTGGTGCCGCCAAGTATGTGATCAGCGATGTCAAGACAAAGAGCGATGCCACCGAGTGCTTCGATGCCCCAGTCGGCCGTACCGGAGACTGGGCCGACCAAGAGCAAAATGCCACCGCCTACTGCCACACCGACTAGCCCGATAGCCAGCAACTCTCCACTGCCGACATCTGGAGCCCCCTTGTGGAAGTTCAAGACCTCCAAGAGGTAAGCAATCTTGAATCTTCTGAAAATCTTGATCAGTGTAGTAGTGTCTTGATATTTGACTCATTGTGCAGGAGGCGAGTAGACATAGATCCCAAGGAGACTATGCCGATGACTCTTGTTGCCGAGCCAGCCCCAGCCGAGCCAACACCAACAAGCTCATTTGGTAAGCCGATGACTGCCCTAGTTGTAGAAACTAAAGCTGTCCCGACAGCAGGCCTGCTAGTGTTGGCTAACCAAGGGGCGAGTACTGAAGCCATTGCTCCAGCCCCTGAGCGAGTCCCTGAAGCCCCAGCAGCTGCCAAGTCAGGAGCCAGGACCTTGTTGCCATCCATATCGTCGTCGTCTTCAGATGAAGTGGATCTCCCAAGACTTGAAGCCCCTCCCTGCATGTTCCTGAGAACATTCCATTGAGTATCCCCTGAGGGAATCGAGGAAAGCTACGAGCATGATAAGGAGGCAGTGGAGAGGGAGCGTGAAATTCTTCTTCGTGCCGCAATCATCGCGTCCCGAGGAGTCTAGATATGACTCTCGCCACATTGAGTTCTTGACAGTCTTCCTTGTATTGATTCTCTGCCTCTTGACTCTGTTTGTTCTATTTTTGCTCCGAGCAGAAGATAGTCGACCGCTCAGAGAAAGTGAACAAGGTCTTGACCCAGCTTGCCCCCCATCTCCAACGATTGGGCCAGCTCTAGGCCGCCAAGGCTGACCTGGAATGGTCTAGTCAGGAGAGGGAGACTTGGCTAAGGGGAGCAGTTGACCAGCTCAGGGATGAAAAGTGGGCTCTAGCCGAAAAGATCAGAAGTAAGTCTCCTATATTTGTCTTCCCGAATAAATCCCAAGTATATTTCTCCAGCTTTGTTGTTTCCCGACTGCCCGGTTGAGTCCTGACTGTAATCTCGAGTTCTTGTCTTATTCTAATATACCGCCCTCGAAGCCGAGTTGACGACCCAGGCAGAGGACAAAAAACAACAGGAATTTGAGCTAAAGAAAGTTGAAAAGGCTAAAACTGAACTGGAGAAGGCCAAAGCCAAAGTAGAGGCCGACTATGCAAGTAAGCCTTCCCTCTAACAAGAACCTTAACCAATTCGTTTGTTACTCTGACTGTAGTTTTGGCAGGTGCAGACACGCCTTAGTGAAGCCCCGAGTATCTTGAAAAAGTACTCGGATGAGCGCTGTGACATCCTGGCCCAATTAGGATATGGCCCATATGGCCCATGAGTGCGGTGTGCACATGATTAGTACCACCTTGCTAGTTGAGCAAGGGTTGAACCAACTTATAAGGCCTTGTCCCTCCAACCATAGTACTTCCGGGTTAACCCTTTTACACGAAGCGAGGACGAAAGTGTAAGTGGGGTGCTATGTGTAAGTGGGCCCGCCCATCGGATGGGCTGGGCTGTGCGGTTCTGGAGGGCAGGCTGTTACAAATGGTATCAGAGCCGACCCTCGCGGTTGCGCGTACGGGTCAGTGTGCGGGCATATGGCGCATGGCGCATGTGGGCTCGGTGTGAGGCACATGGCATGGCATATGGCGCCGGCACTGGACGTACGGACGTGCGCTAAGAGGGGGTGTGTTCCTGGACATTTGCCTATATGCCTGTGTGGCTATGCGGGTAAGTTGGACTGGCAGGGACGCCAGGTCCTTTGAGGGGGGGTGTGTGTGACATCCTGGCCCAATTAGGATATGGCCCATATGGCCCATGAGTGCTATGTGCACATGAATAGTACCACCTTGCTAGTTGAGCAAGGGTTGAACCAACTTATAAGGCCTTGTCCCTCCAACCATAGTACTTCCGGGTTAACCCTTTTACACGAAGCGAGGACGAAAGTGTAAGTGGGGTGCTATGTGTAAGTGGGCCCGCCCGTCGGTTGGGCTGGGCTATGCGGTTCTGGAGGGCAGGGTGTTACAAATGGTATCAGAGCCGACCCTCGCGGTTGCGCGTACGGGTCAGTGTGCGGGCATATGGCGCATGGCGCATGTGGGCTCGGTGTGAGGCACATGGCATGGCATATGGCGCCGACACTGGACGTACGGACGTGCGCTAAGAGGGGGCGCGTTCCTGGACATTTGCCTATATGCCTGTGTGGCTATGCGGGTAAGTTGGACTGGCGGGGACGCCAGGTCCTTTGAGGGGGGTGTGTGTGACATCCTGGCCCAATTAGGATATGGCCCATATGGCCCATGAGTGCGGTGTGCACATGATTAGTACCACCTTGCTAGTTGAGCAAGGGTTGAACCAACTTATAAGGCCTTGTCCCTCCAACCATAGTACTTCCGGGTTAACCCTTTTACACGAAGCGAGGACGAAAGTGTAAGTGGGGTGCTATGTGTAAGTGGGCCCGCCCATCGGATGGGCTGGGCTGTGCGGTTCTGGAGGGCAGGCTGTTACAAGCGCGTTGCTGTCGGTGTGGCCCAGACCCTTGCCATGACCAAGTTGATCTACCCTAGGGTAGACCTTGAGGCCATCGGTGAGTGGTTTGCCGAAGAGACAACAGCTGAGGAAGCACTGGAGTTGATCACCCAGGCGAGGCCGACTGTTGAGGTGATCACAAAAGACCTGGGAATGTAAGAACAAACCATTATGCAGTCAGTGTATATAAAGCTTTTATAAAGACATGTGTAAATATATGTACAATGCAGCCGAGTTCTTGGTTTTCCTTAGTTATCATTAGCTTTACCCGACTATATAGTCTTCTTTGAGTTGATCGATAGGAACTTAATAAAAATTGTTCACCTCAAAAAGCTATATTCGGGCAAACATAACATAATCGTTGTAAAACTTCGTAACTTACATAAAACAAGCTCGTATTTTGTTAACAAAGCACATATAATACATGCAGCCCCCGACTCAGTACTCGGTTGAAACAAGCAACGTAGTGAGTCAGAGAAAAACTTTATATATATGTATATGAGAAAGTACAAAACTCAGGTATAGAAAGGACAAGATGTTCTATATTCCATGAATTGTTGACTAAGGCACCGTCTTCAGTCTTCAGTCGGTAGGCGCTCGGCCGAGTTACCTCAGCGATAATGAACGGCCCTTCCCACAAGGGGGATAGTTTATGCCTGTCTTTGGTTGTTTGTATTTTTCTCAAGACGAGATCACCGACCAAAAAGGCGCAGCCATGGACATTTCGACTGTGATAATGATGCAGGCCTTGAAGATACCTTGCCAACTAGATGATTGCGATGTCCCTAGCTTCCTCCAACTGATCGAGTTGAACCAATCGGTTTTCGTTGGATTTAACTTCTGAGTAGGTCCGAACTCGCGGAGAGCCAAACTCTAACTCGGTTGGTAACACAGCATCAGCACCATAGACCAGAAAGAGAGAGGATTGCCATGTTGCCCGACTAACCGTGGTTCTCAGAGACTAGAGAATGGATGGGAGTTCTTGTACCCACCGCCTTGCATATGGTTGTAGTCGGTCAAATATCCTAGCCTTGATATCTTATAAGATCATGCCATTAGCACGCTCAACCTACCCATTGCTTCGTGGGTGTGCCACAGAAGCATAATAGATCTTGATGCCAAAATTGTCACAGAAATCTTGAAATACGCCACCCGTGAACTGAGTACCGTTGTCCGTGATGATGCGGTTAGGAACCCCAAATCGGTATAAAATACTCATGATGAAGTCCTTTGCTCGTGCCGCTGTTATGGTAGCAACGGGTTTTGCCTCAATCCACTTTGTGAATTTATCCACTGCGACGAACAAGTGTGTGAACCCTCCTAGCACTTTTTTGAATGGCGCAACCATGTCGAGCCCCTAAACTACAAAGGGCCAAGAGATTGGAATTGTTTGAAGTTCTTGAGCTGGAAGATTTGTTGGTCTTGCATAGAATTGGCATCCCTCGCATCTGCGAACGATATCTTTAGTGTCTGTTACTGCAGTCAGCTAGAAAAAATCCTGCCTGTAAGCCTTTCTGACTAACGTCCTAGATACGGCATGGTTGCCACAGATTCCCAAGTGGATTGATTGCAGAATATGCTTGCCCTCCTCAGGTGTGACGCAGTGCATAAAGACCCCGGATGCGCTTCTGTGGTACAGGTCTTGTCTGACTACGATGAAACATTTGCTTCGATGCTTGATCCGTTCAGCTTCACTGTGTTCTTCTGGGAGTTTGTCTTCCAAGAGGAATTTGAGAACTAGAGTCCACCAATCTTGAGAGGTGATTAGTACTTCATTTGTTGCCGGGGTAGGTTTAGCCCCCGACTATGTGAGCACTGGTTTCTTCTTTACTGATGGCTCTAGTAGTTGTTCAACAAAAACCCCAGATGGGACCACTTTTCGTTTGGATCCCATGTTGGCCAATTCGTTGGTAGCATCATTGTATTGTCGTAATACATGAGTTATCTCCAACCCGTCGAACTTGTTTTCTAGTTTTCTGACTTCCTAACAATATGCCACCATGTTATCATCAAGACATGTCCAGTCTTTCATGACTTGGCCAACCATGAGTTGAGAATCCCCATGCACAACCAGTCAACGGATGCCGAGTGATATGGCAATGCGGAGCCCATGGATGAGTGCCTCATACTCGGCGACATTGTGGGAAGCCAGAAAGTGGATCTAGAGGACCTACTTGAGTTTTTCGCCAGTGGGTGATGTCAATACAACACCAGCCCCTGCGCCGCCGATCCGTAAAGAATCGTCGAAGTACATCGTCCAGTGCTCTAGCTTGTCTGTGTCTGTAGTCGTCTGAACTTCTGTCCACTTGGCCACAAAGTTGGCTAGAGCTTGAGATTTGATTGCTATTCGTGGTTGAAAAATGATGTCAAATGCCATTAACTCGAGTGCCCATTTAGCAATTTGGCCGGTGGCCTCGTGATTATGTAGGACGTCCCCGAGTAGATATGACATGACAACGGTGACTTGATGTGACTGAAAATAGTGCACCAACTTCCAGACAGTGATGAGTAGGCCATACAACAGCTTCTGGACTTGATGATACCTCATCTTGGAGTTGGCTAGGACCTCGCTGACGAAGTAGACTACCGTTGAGTTTTCTGTATATGACCTGGCTCAGATCTCTCGACTACCAGCACCGTGCTGACTACCTGAGTAGTTGCCACCAAGTATAATATTAGCGGTTCCTAGGGCATAGGTGACGCCAACACTAGTGGTGATGTGAGAAATTTTTTGAAGTCTTCGAAGGCTTGCTGGGCTTCAGGTGTCCATTGAAAATTATCCACCTTTTTCAGTGGTTTGAAGAAGGGCATGCCCCTTTCACCAAGTCAGGAGATGAATCAGTTGAGTGCCGCCATGCAGCCTGTCAGCTTTTGGACGTTCTTCTAGCTAGTTGGGGGTGCCATGTTCATGATAGCGTTGATTTTCTCTGGATTGGCCTCGATGCCACGATGCAATACGATGAAGCCAAGTAGCTTTCCGGATGGTACACCGAAGGCGTATTTTTCCGGATTCAACTTCATCTTGAACCTCCGAAGGTTTTGAAAGGTTTCTTCCAAGTCAGCGATGAGGTCTTTCCTAGATTTTGTCTTGATTACCACATTGCACCCGAGTTGAGTGTGTAGACACCGCTGAATTTCTCGTTGATACGTTGCTCCAGCATTTTTCAACCCGAATGGCATAGTGATGTAGCAGTATGCTACAAACGGTGTGATAAAAGAAGTCTTCAGGCAGTCATCCTCCTTCAAGCTGATTTGGTGGTATCCCGAGTAATAGTCGAGAAAGCTGAGAAGTTCGCACCCCACAGTTGAATCCACCACCTGATCTATTCTAGGTAGACCAAATGGATCTTTGGGGCACGCCTTGTTTAAGTCAGTGTAGTCGACACATATGTGCCATTTACTGTTCTTCTTCCGGACTTGTGGGTGCCATGGGCCCCGGGTACCTCATGACAAGCATATGGGCCACTCGGATAGAGGATGTGCCTGGCCTTGTAATTAGAGATATAGTAATCCCTAGCAGACTTTGCCTTGTACAATAAGGAAAACACAATCCTAGTTGGGTGCGTTATATCTCTAAGAGGAGATCCCTTGGCCGTAATCCGGTTGGGACTCCTACCTTGTAACTCTATCCCCCAGTATATAAGGGGAGGCAGGGCGCCCTCTGAGGGTAGGTTCACACGGTTCATCAGAATCGCGACCATAATTCCTTAAAGGAATACACCCCAAACTGGACGTAGGGTATTACCTCATATTGAGGGCTTGAATTAGTATAAATCTCCCCGTGTTCCTTTGCAATCCATCGAGTTTTCCCTTGCTAAGTAGCCCTATAGTTATATTGCCGGTGTAAAACATCAACAGTTGGTGCGCCAGGTAGGGGCTTCGGCGAGATCTACATCTACAAGCTCGATGGATCCAACAACCGGAGTCGACGGTGGCAAATTCTCCGCTGGAGACACGATCATGTTCGGAATCCTCGTCTTCGTCGCCGACAAGTTCGGCAATTTCACCTTGGCCGACGTAGACCTGATCCAACCGGCCGAGGAATCAGCCGACTCCGCGCCAGTCGGTCCACACAATGCTGCAGCAACCATCATCGACTTGCTGCGGCAATCTTCCACTTGCCCGGGTCTTGGGACAACTCTTCCTTTCAGTGTTCGACTCAGACTCGGTCTTGAGCCGGCCAAGATCGGGCTAAGAAAGGAGGAGATCGTCAATCTCCTGTTTGGACTCGGCAACACCGCGGATATCTTCGAACAACATCCGATGCGGCAAACACGACCCCCTGGTGTTCGACTCAGATACGGCCCAGAGCCGCTCAAGATCAGATCTAGGGAGGTCGGAGTTATAATCACCCCCATCAACTTTTTCGAGTTCGACTCTCAGTCGGACTCCGACTCTAAGTCGGACAACAGTTCGGCAAGCTTCTCCCCGCCGCGAGAAATCTTCATGGCATCCAAAGGCTCTACTCCTACATAGGAATCGTGCCAACTACGCGAGCAGCAAGAGGAGGAGGCCTGCCGACTACGAGAACAATAAGAGGAAGAAGCAATACGCCTGCACGTCCGCAACGACGACCTGCGCAGGGCTGGGCGGACTGCTCAGCAACAAATCCTCCAAACCAGAGTCAGCGACCATGACGTCTTCATTACTCCTCAACAGAATGTCGTGGCCGCTGCAACTCTACTAGATACACTCCAGTTCGGGCCTGATCACCAGGCCACCCTGACGATAGCAAGGATAAAAGCCATGATCACCACTACTGCATGCTAGCAGCACCAACAGTTGGGCGATACCCTCATACCGACCAGTCGGTCGGCTTCCCCAGCGGCAGTCTCATCCACCTCAAAGCGACGTTGAGCAGTCGGCTCTAGTCGGCTGCACACGAAGTCACGCTAAACATCACTCAGCAATCCCAACAACAACCGGCAACGTCGAAGCGACCATCAGGACAATCAGGATCTTCGAGGCCAACTACGGCGTAACCTTCGGCAGGACATCAAGGCTCGGCACCGCCAACGAGAGGAAGACGAGCAACGCCAACTGGAAGACGAGAATGAGCACTTCGGCCTCCACCATGAGCGGTTTCACCATCGTATTCGGAGTCAGAGCCCTCATGAAGATGAAGGCATACCGGCCTTCACCCAGGAGCTACAACAGGTCGACTGGCCATCGGGTTTCAAGCCTACAGGAGTCGAAAAATATGGCAGCAAGACCAATCCTGAGTCCTGGCTCACGGTCTACACTATGGCAATCCGAGCAGCTGGAGGAAATCACAAAGTCATGGCTAACTACCTCCCAGTCGCTTTGGCTGACTCAGCAAGGACATGGCTAACAAGACTTCCTAAGAGATCAATCGGCTCCTGGGGAGAACTCCGGGAATGTTTCATTACCAACTTCCAGGGAACATATGAGAGGCCATCTTCCGAGTACGACTTATATCAGTTGCATCAAAGGAGGAACGAGTCTCTTTGTGACTTCATCAAGAGGTTTTCTGAGAAGAGGAATTCAATCCCGAACATCGAGGATGAGGTCGTCATCGCCGCCTTTCGAAAAGGAGTCAAAGACACCTCGTTCATCGACAAATTCACGCGGAAGCCTCCCAACTCTGTCAAGGCTTTATTTGACATGGCGAACAAATACGCCGACTCGGCCCAAGCTGTTGCTGAGGCCCTCGATGACAAAAAGGCATCCTGATAGAAAAAGCAGAAGGACACCGATGACGCGGCCCCGACTAAAGCCGGGAATTGCAAACGCAAGTCAGACAGCTTCATTGTGGTAGTCGGTCACAACCGTCTTCGACCTACTACAACTGACGATTATCAGAACAACAAGTGACATGCTCGGGGCCTCAAAAGCCCAAATGCAAGGATGGCATCCCCACTCCCAAATACCGAACAGCTAAGTCGCTTTCTGATAAATAGTTCTTCACTTGGCCTTACCATTGCTGTAGCCGCTTACACCTAATAGGTGCACAAGCTGCACTTTTTTCTGTTTTTTCTCTTAAATGATTGCAAAAGTACTCGAGTAGCATAAATCCTGATTCGTGAAACTTTGCTCCATGAAAGATGAACTCAAGTCACCCAAAACGCGTGTTTGGGAAAGAGCCATGAGCCAACTCCCGACGCTAGGGGGCTATGACTAGTCGGACAGAGTGCTTAAACGTAAGGGGTCAACTACTTGGGGAAATTAATATCAATAAGAGGAAGAACACATATTTACATATATAGTAAAATACATTTTATTTGGGTGATTTTTTTCATCATCAGATGCTACTCATCCGATATCTTTATAGTGCAGGGCCAGCTCCGGATATGCGTGACAGGAACTTAGGGTTGCGAGCCTATCTCCTACGCTCGGGGGCTAGACTAGTCTACCAAGTTACGCTTGGAATGCTCCATGAGGGCTACTGACCGAGTACTTGCACCAGTCGGGATGTCATCTTCCTCGGCTACACTCCATGTGAGCTGACAACCGACTTCTGGCACTAGTCGGGGGTCATATATCACTCGGCTGGGTGAGGTACGCCCCATGAGGGTCGCCAGTTGAATCCTACGCTAACGCTAGGTTCAGGTACCTTATCTGATCACAACTTCGCTGAGTTGGGTACGCCCCATGAGGTTCGCCAGCCGAATCCTATGCTGACGCAACGTTCGGGTACCTTATTCGGCTAGTATAACCGACCTTCGGCGCCAGTCGGGGCTCATGTGCTACTCGGTTGGATAGGGTACACCCCATGAGGGTCGTCAGCCGAATCCTATGCTAATGCAAGGTTCAGGTACCTTATTTGGCCATAACTCTGTTGGATAGGGTATGCCCCATGAGGGTCGCCAGCCGAATCCTATACTAATGCAAGGTTCGGGTACCTTATTCGGCTTTACCGAAGTCAGAGAAGATCTACGTCGTCAAAGCGCATCCAGAGTTCTCATGCACTGCGTCACACCTGGGGAGGGCAAGCAGATTATGCAATATACCTACTCAGGCATCTGTGGCAACCAGGCTGCATCCAGAACATAAGTCGGAAAGGCTTGCAGACAAGGATTCCTCTGGCTGATTGCGGTTGTCGATGCTGAAATACTCATCCTGACATGCGAGGGATGCTAAATTTATAGAGCCTACGCTGGGTGGGTCGGTTTAGGCCGGCTTATTCGGTAGTAAGCCCCCAAGATATGAGTTTCTACAGTAGCACGCTCAATATGGGCCACTCACAGGCTGGGTTAAAATCGCAGTGCTAATGCTACCAACAGGAACCGATGAGGTAAACGGATATGCTTCATAAAGGCCTAATTACTGAACACATGTGTTTGGGTATCTGTCTTATCCACCAGGTATCGAGGATATATCCTTATAAGGATCACAAGCTGGTCTTCATCAAAATTGGGGATGCAGGTATCTTTCTCGAGTATACCTGACCACGCAATGGATTTAATTTCATAAAGTGGTATTCGGCCTACATGCTGGGCCAACAGTTGCCATGAGCAACATTATTCTAGCCGACATAACGCTGAAGAGTCTAACTTTCGAGTAGTGCACTACTCGGGAGAGAGTATAAACCTTCTTTCCAGCTGACATGACGCTGAGGAGTCTAACTTCCGAGTGGGACGTCACTTGGGAAAGACTATAAACCCCCTTTTCTAGCTGACATGAAGCTGAAGAGTCCCATATACGAGTGGCATGCTACTCGGTAAGACTATAAATCATATTCCGGTTGACATGACACCGAAGAGTCTCATATACCAGTAGTATACTACTCGGGAAAGATTACGAGGTTAAAGATCTTTGACTTTATGTTTAATTGTTTTCACAATTAAGCACAAAGTTGGGGGCTACACCTAATAGGTGCGCCTATTCGGCGCATACTATTCATACATCTACATGAAGCCCTTCATAGCCTCGTTGCCAACTGACATGAAGCAGGACTCAGGAAGAAGATGCACTCAGACAAAGAGTACTCCAGAGCAATGCACTCGGGAAGACTTCACCGTGGAGGATGAGCACTCGGCATCAGCTGTGACTCAACTATGAAGGTCTCATGGGCTACTGTGGGTGCCATGGGCTCTGGGTACCTCATGACAAGCATATGGGCCACTCGGATAGAGGATGTGCCTGGCCTTGTAATTAGAGATATAGTAATCCCTAGCAGACTTTGCCTTGTATGATAAGGAAAACACAATCCTAGTTGGGTGCGTTATATCTCTAAGAGGAGATCCCTTGGCCATAATCTGGTTGGGACTCCTACCTTGTAACCCTGTCCCCAGTATATAAGGGGAGGCAGGGCGCCCCCTGAGGGCAGGTTCACACGGTTCATCAGAATCGCCACCATAATTCCTCAAAGGAATACACCCCAAACTGGACGTAGGTTATTACCTCATATTGAGGGCCTGAACCAATATAAATCTCCCTGTGTTCCTGTGCAATCCACCGAGTTTCCCCTCATCGAGTAGCCCTATAGTTATATTGCTGGTGTAAAACATCGACAGGACTAGGATTGGGTTTGCCAGCCAATCCTAGAGGTAGACCTCTTTGATGAACCCAGCTGCAAGGAGCTTGGTTATTTCCTCCCGAATAGCATCTTTGCGGTCCTGGGTGAAGCGCCGTCGCCGTTGTTTGGCCTGGCCTGGCGTATGTCCTGACATTGAGCGAATGCTCGATCACCTCCCTAGGTACACCAGGCATGTCGGAAGGTTTCCAAGCAAAAATGTCCCTGTTTTCCTGGAGGAAGGTGATGAGCGCGTATTCCTATTTGGGATCGAGTCCGGTCCTGACTAGCACAGTTTTGGAGGGGTTGGAAGGGTCCAGGGGGATCTTTTTGGTTTTAGACTCTGCTGAAATTCCCGACTTTGCTGCTTTCTTGGCCAGAACCTGGTCGTCCTCAACAGGAGTTGTAGTGGATAGCCGAATGTTGTTGCATCCGACTGCCACTTCTTGAGATTGAGGCCAACTCGCAGCTTCTTGTCGCAGGTGAAGGCTTGCTTTGACATCGGCTGCGGAAGAAAAGAACTCCGGCTGGCCCTGGCATCTTGAGCATCATGTATGTGTAATGCGGCACCGCCATGAACTTGGCTAGCACCGGCAGTCTGAGTATAGCATGACACGCTATCTCGAAGTCGGCAACCTTGAAACAGATACTCTCTGTGCAAAATTATCCGCGCGTGCCAAAGTGACTGGGAATTATCTCTGTCCTAGTGGAGTAGAAGATAGGCTGGGGATTACCCCATGCAAGGGTGATATACTTGGCTGTAGCTCTAAATGAGGGATCTTCATCTCGTCCAGGGTTTTGGCGAATAAAATGTTGAGAGCGTTGCCTCCATCTATGAGAACCTTCTTCAATTTGATGCTCTTGACGACCGGGTCTAGGACGAGTGGATAGCGTCCTAGATGAGTAACCCGATTGGGATGATCTGCACAGACCTTTGACGTTATCGTGGGGTTTCTGACTAGCGCAGGTATCGTAGGGACTATCTGCTGCAAGAGACCGAGTTGACTTCGCGTTGCTGTAAGCTTCTACTTCCTCTTGGACTCATATGCAGACGGTCTAGAGATGGTGGTTGAGCTTAGCCGTGGGGATTTGGTAATCGCCTGGCTGCGCCGAATCTGGCTTATCTTTATGCTGCGTCAGGATGTTGGAAGTCTGGCTCGGAAGTAACTTCTAAGCTATGCAAGCAGTCCTTGGCGGCATGTTTTACTGTTGGGATGAAAAGGGGCAAGCCGTTCATCACTTTTTGGTATTCTTGTTCTCTGAGGTAGTAGGCTGAGTGTACGCTCCACACAGTGACCACCATGTTATCCAACTTCCACTTGCAGCTACCGGATTTGTTCTATGTTGGCCCATCGTTGTCTTTCTTGTCCTTCTGCTGGGGGTCTTTTTTGTCATCGGGAGGGCCTGTGAGCGACTACTCGGCCGAGTCAGCGTACTTGTTACATATCGAAGAGAGCCCTGATACAGGCGGGAGGTTCCCGAGTGAATTTGGCAATGAATGGGGTGTCTTTGACTCCCTTGCGAAAGGCGGCGATGATGACCTTGTCCTTGATCATTGGGTCGAGTTGCGCTTCTCGGAAAAACCTTTTTTGATGAACTTCACGAAGAGATCGTTCTTACCTCTGGTGTAGCTAATAGAGATGTGCTTGGAAGACGGCTCTCGTAAGTCCCTGGAAATTGGCGATGAAGCGTTCCTGGAGTTCTTCCCAGGAGCGATTGACCGCTTTGGGAGCCCTGTCAGCCATTGTCCTCAACGGGTCGGTCAGGGGCGGATCGGAGGTAGTTAGCCATGGCTTGTGATGCCTCTAGCTGCTGGATTTGCCAGAGTGTAGACATGACAGGATCAAGATTGGTCTTGCCGTCGTATTTTTCAATTCCTGTAGGCTTGAAACCCGATGGCCAATCGACCTATTGTAGCTCCTGGGTAAAGGCCGGTATGCCTTCATCTGCATGAGGACTCCGGCTCCGAATATGGCGGTTAAACTCGCTCATTGGTTGGTGGATTGGGCCGAAGCGCTCATTTTCTCGTCAGGTCAGTGGCGCTCGTCGTCTTTCGGTTCGGGCACGTGGCGTTGATGTCTGGCGGAGATCGCGTCGGCAAATGGCTTCGAAGATTTGGTGTCATGGCGGTCGTTCTGGGGACGCCGTGATTGTTGTTTGTGTAGGGTTGTGAGAGGCATCTAGTGTGACTCCGCGTGCGGCTGACTAAGCCAGCCGGCCCGGCGTCACTGTTGATGTGGATGAGACCGCTGTTGGAGACCTGACCGGTTGGTCTGGTATGAGGGTGTCGCCGACTGTTGGTGTTGTCGACATTGCAGGTAGTGAGTAATATGGCTTTGATCCTTGAGCGATAGTCGGGGTAGCCTGGTGATTAGGCCCAAACTAGAGTGTACTCCAGTAGGTTGCAGTGGCCACGATGTTCTGTTAGGCATGACGAAGACGTCGTAGCGTCGCCTGACTCCGGAGTTTGCGAGGATTTGTTGCTAAGCGGTTCGCCACAGCCCTGCCATAGCTTCCCATTACGGGCATCGCGCTTGGCCTCCTATTGTTGCGTAGTCGGCGGCCTCCTCCTCTTGCTGCTCGCATAGTCGGCGCACCTCTTGAGTAGGAGTAGAGCCCTTAGATGCCAATGAAAACTTCGCGGCGGGCAGGAAGAAGCTTGCCAAAAACTACTGTTCAAACTACTGTCCAACTTGGAAGTCGGCAATCGGGCAGTAGTTGATGGGTGTGATACGATCCGTCGGGGACTTTTTTTTTTTTTTTTTTGTTTTTTTGTTTTTTTTTTTTTTTTTTTTTCTTTTTTTTTTAGGATCAATCTGTAACAGCTCTGGGCGCGTATCCGTAGGTTGTGGAGCTTAGGGACTTTGTTGCCGCGGGTTGGATTGTATGATTTGGAATGATCTGTTGGGTGTTGCTGCTGAGTCTGCAGCGGTTGATTCGATTCGTGCTCTCCTTCTTAGCGAGATCTTGGGCCAGTCGAGGGCTGAGTCCAGTTGAACCATGGTACCGGAAGGAAAGAGTGTGTCCGAGACCGGATGTAGGATGTGCCAAATGCAAGGTCGACGAGGGTTGTGCAGCGGGAGTGGGGCACGACTCAGCGTAGAGTTGGGGCTGGTTCCCAGCGCGATCTGGGAATCGAGCCGATCGGGTTCCAGGTGGGAGTGGTTGCCGGAACGTGTGTGGCCGGACGAGTGGTGAATGGTGAGGCTTGGCCAGAGCATGTGTGAGAGTCGGTGGGGTTCTCCGGGGAGAAGTTGTGATGTGGCTGGTGGCGTGATTTAGTGTGTCGAATCGCATCGAGTTTGTTTGAGGTGTGATTCTTGCCAAGCCATATTGGCGCACCAAGTTCGATGTTTTTGTAGTCTGCAATGATGATATCGGCTGTACTTCATTGAGTGACTAAACTTGATGGATTGCTAAAGTGATAACGAAGTTTAATTAACTTGGTTTAGGCCGTTTGAATTGAGGTTAATATGCTACGTTTCAGTTTGTGGTGTGTAGTTGTCTTTGGAGGATAGTACGGAGTTGTGCTGCTTGGTGGATGCCTGCTCAGAGACACCCTGCTCTCTTATATATGGGGGACAGGGTGTAGCAAGGTGGAGTCGCCAGTCGACTACGACAAAGGATCTCTTCTAGGGTAATACGTGCCCGACTAGGATTGTATGTTTTCCTGTCGTAGCAAGGTTGTTGCTTGCGTGAGTTCTTTTAATGTCTCTAAGTTTGACAAGGTTAGGTCCATTCCTTCTCTCTCAATGGTCTCTGAATTAGCTTTCTCATGGGTTATGAGGTGTCAATTGTCTACGAACTGAAAAGAGATTCCAAGTTCTATCAAAGTCTTATTCGACACGGTGACAGGATATCACTGGACTCGGCCGACTTGTTTTGCCTAGGCCGTGATGATCAAATTGAATGACCTGAAGAAAGAGCGGAAGACACGAGTGACGCGGTGCGAAGTAAGGCTATGGAATGCAGCAAACGCAAAGTCGGACAACTTGCACGTTGTGGATGGCGTCGCAACTGTCTCGAGCCTCGGCGCTAGAATGAAGATTATCAGAACGACAGTGACATGACTGTGGGTGGCTGCAGAAGCTCAAATGGTCACGTTGGCTTGCCCCATTCCAGAGATTGTGCATACGAGAGTCTAGTGCGTTTTCTATAAAGTATTCTCCTGTTATTGTTTTGGGTTCTTTCTAAAGGTGTGGAGGGAGGGCAACTCTCTCCCATATGGTGTTTGGACTGGGATATGAGTTAACGCCAAGTGGGATGGGACTTAGGGGGGAGTGAGTCGTCATTCTCAGCTTTGTCCGGGCCCACAAGTTGCGAGCGCGGTTACACGTATAGGTGTGACGATACTGGCATTTGTTGTTTTTGGCTTCTTAATGATTGCAGAAGTAGTCGATGGGTAATTTCTGGATGCCGTGAAGCTTGTTGCTCATGAAAAGCAAAGCTGCAAGTTAGGCTTAAATTTGTGCGTGTCAGGGAAAGGAGCCATGAGCAACTCGGTGCTCAGGGTATGGACAATCGCGGTAGAGTGTTTAAAAGTAAAGGGGTCAACTACTCGGGATAGAATATATAATAGAGAGAGCCATATTTACGTTGAATACATAAATGTTCTTCGGATGATTGTTTTTCTTCATTCTAAGGCTACTGCATCCGAGTATATTTATAATGTCTGGGCCGATTTCAGCATACACATGAATTAGGAACTCATGGTACAGTCCTATCTCTGGTGCTGGGGGGCTGGCTAGTTTGTCATGATACCCTTTGGAGTGCAACATTTCAGAATGCACTGCGAATGGGGGCTCCATGAGGGTATTGGATCGAGTACTTGTGCTAGTCCGGACACGGATGTGCACTTGTAATTGGTATTTGCCCAGGAGGGGGTGTTTGACGCGAAAACGCCGGGGTGGGTGCCAAGAAAGCTTGCTGAGATCTGGTTCGGCGCCTAGAGACGACGAAGGCTGGGAGATTGCTTGGCTCCAAGTTGCAGGGGTCCTAAATATTGTGAGGTTCGTAGGCGTGTGCGCAGCATGATTTGACTCCGCTAATTAGACAAGGAGATGGAAGAATATGGTTGATTACTGGTCAATCGGACGCACGTAACGGTGGCCGATCGGATTCCCTTCCAGGCCGATGCGTCTGCTCGTGGCCGGGCAACTCGTGTAGCTCGGCGCCGGTCTCGGTGCTCGGTGTTCTCGGCTCTCGGTCTCACGTTGTTGCTCGTGACGGGGGT